>JAUUDW010086058.1:0-15934 GCA_032361385.1 Panulirus guttatus
CTCTCTCTCTCTCTCTCTCTCTCTCTCTCTCTCTCTCTCTCTCTCTCTCTCTCTCTCTCTCTCTCTCTCTCAGACACGTAAACACAACTTGCTCCACCGGCCTCACTTGACGTGTATCAGCCCAGCCTATCCTCGTCCCCCCAAAACTACACTTCATACTTGCGACGACGACCTCCCTACACGTCCAGATAGCCCTACCGGACCCCAGACCATCGCTACCACTGAGTCAACCCCATTGTGCCTCCACCTCCAGCCACCAACCACTCGTCAACCCCGGCCCTGGCCCGGCACACCCTCGCCAGCGCCGCCTGCCGCCCACACCAGCCTGGCTCGCGAGTCGTGGTCACAGAGGGAGAAAGATTTCAGCTGTTCAGGAGGTGTGGCATAGATACAGGTGACGGACTTTCTGGGTTGAAGACCGTGCCAGTGTCTAAGACTGTTCTGCACTGAAACGTCCTCCTCTTATATATACATAAACGTTCTTTTCATGAAATTCACATTCACTTTTGGGGACTTCATAGCCGCTCGTTTCTGAAAGTATTTTCGAATTTGTAAGAAAGATTGTGTGATGCGAACAAACGTACGTATGTGAGCGTTCGTGAGGTGCCAAGATATCATCTAAATCTTTATAGGAACATAAAACACGTCTGGTTCTTCCCACATTGTACATAAAGTTGTCTACATATATTTCCAGGCTCGGTCGCGATGGTGAATCGTCTAATCCCATAAAAAGATAAAAGAAAAAGCTATATCAAAAAAATGCTAAACCATACATATTCACAAGCTACCTTTTAGCTTCATAGATCTAAAATCATTTCGTAAAGCTTGGACCTTACTCTGTTCTGGCAGCAGAATCACAGTTTTTACGAAGGAAAATCGAAGTACACTGAACGAAATATCGCCTCAGGATCTTGAAAAGAGAAGGTATAGAAAAGACCAGACAGTACAGGGGATACAGGAGGCGGAGACGGAGGGGAAGAGATATTTACAAATGCAAATAACTGATAATGATTATGATAAGTTTGATGATACATCTGAGCAGGTGTGCCGAAGGTTGAATTAATGAAAAGCGAATTCCAAGAGGTACGAAGCACACTAGTTTTGTGAAGGAGTCGAACGAGTGTACAGTTACATGTTAGTATCGTGAGAGTTGCCAGGTTTTCCTTTGTACAAAAAAAATGAATACATTCCTGAGACACGCCTGGTCGAAGCTGCACCGAGCCCTCTGTCTCGACAGGCAGGGACACGGGGCTCGGCACAGCTTCGAGCAGGCTCACAGCAGTACGGCAGAAGTGTCCCAAGACTTCTGTCCACAACTGTCCATCCCCAGCAATGGACGATCTCGCCGGAAATCTCGGAAAACTGTAAGCAACGAAGGTCAGCAGACCGGTGTGTGGTGTGGTCCTGTGTGACCCATGTAGGCCGGCATTTGAAGGGGAAACCCGTAGTGTTGACCGCGTCACGTTTGTTGTTGTACTAAACTAATTGTGTTCCCTGTAATGCTGTAATGCCTTACAGAGCCACTGTTCGAGACGTGTACACACACACACACACACACACCATGTACATCGTGTTACAGGAATGGCAGTACACAGGTCACGTTGGAGGGGCAGGCATGTGATGGAATGCGACCTTGGGTTACCAAGAATACCCGACCACTGGTGATTCTCTCTCTCTCTCTCTCTCTCTCTCTCTCTCTCTCTCTCTCTCTCTCTCTCTCTCTCTCAAGCCAAGTGATGAATGGTACGATAACGAGGATTTTCTGAACGAGTCTCTGTGATCGATGTGAATGTCGTATTGGAAACTTCGGCCTCAGAACTTGCGGGGCGCAGTAGTTCCCAAGTGTCAATATATTTCTGTGCATGATGCTTGTTGAGGAGTGTCCGAGGCGTATATGTTTAGTGATATATCCAGATTGAGTCATCCTCAGGATCTAGCAGTACTCTGGTAATATGTAAGCCTCCCTGAGGCGCTGTGGTATGTATGTGACGGCAAAGGTGACATGTCCCAGTGAGGTCATTAATTTCGTCCTTTCCCAACCATCCCTCCCATACCTGGCCTTTCCCACCCACCATCCCTTCAGCACCTGGCCTTTCCCACCCACCAACGAGGCAACCTTTCCTTAAGACTGGATGACGTCAGGCTGACCAAAGGTTGCGTCATTCACCACTCAGTTTCAGGAGGGAAGGCGAGGCGTCCGGGCGAGGAAGGGAGGGAGGGGGTGTTCGGGGTATCTGCTCAGACAATTAACTCTCAGCAAAAACATGTAGGGAGATGTTGACTTGCTGTCACCTGATACGTCTAAACATCGCTGGGGCGATAACTATGTTACTGGGGAGAAAGAGAAAGGGGGAAGGGGTGCACGTGGAGAATCTGTGAGATATTTGCCAATGAAATCAAAAGGAATAACAACTCAGACACGAGAAATCATTGTAAACGTTCGTAATGCATGTGACACACGTCATGCATCACCTGCAGACGCTAAAAGAGAATGTAGGGTGGAGAAATTTGCGCAGGTCCTGGATGAGTACCTGTTAAGTGTACCAGGTCAGTTAGTCTGTGGCTGTGACGTGACCTGCTGGCCGCTGCCTACAGTGAAACAATACGGCACAGTACAGTAGCTTAGCCTTAGGCCGCACTGACGGGGTAGACGACCTCCGAAATCAACATAAGGTAGACGTAGGGTAGGAGAGAGAGAGTTTGGAATCATCTTCTGTCTGTGTACAAAAGACTGACGAACAGACTGTCACACAGACACAGTCAGGATGCCTGTTTGTCGTTAATCTATGGTTATTGTATGTAACTGTAGTTATTACTCTAACAGTTTCCATATTATGTTATGGAGAACACATTAACTTTCTCTTCGCTCTAACATACATTCCCACTGGGTAGTCATGTCCCACACTGATCCCACTGCACGTCAGGGTCAACAAAGCTGTTGCAGGAGGTGCTGAGGGTCACGATCTAAGTCTGCTTGACCTTCGTGACCGTCCTAAGGAGACACACTGGCAAATATGTTGGTTTTTCTTTCTGTAATGTCAAAGGTTCCAGTCACAGAGGAGAGTCGTCATCGAGTTCAGGCCTTAAGTGATACATGAGGACGAACCTAATGAATAAAGGAGGGCAAAATGTAATGAAAAATCTGAACATTTTTTTCAGGAAGTGAACAACGTACCTTTTAACAATGAGTAGAGTTCACCTTGATCCTTGGTTAAAAGAGCTAAGATCCTGTAAAGGTGTTTGTCATCCAGGTAGCATGTATTAGAGACAGGGGGTTAGACTATGTCTTAGTGCCAATTAAGGGGCTCATGATAAACATGCTCTACATTTGTGGTTCCCTGGTGTGTGGTGACGATCTTTCCCTCATGCCTTAAAGGTTTATGACTTTATAAATGTGAACAGAGGGAAGTCGGTTCTGTCAACTTAGAAACGAAAAAACTCAATACAGAATGTGGTCGAGGGTCTTTCTTAGTGTTAACCGCTCCACTCATGACCTCATCCCTAATCCAACGTCCATTCCTTCACTCGAAGTGATAGTTCAAAGTTGAATGATCGCGTTATAATCCATCATCCGGGATCGAGAGTGAGATCATAATCCAGGCGATCAGTTGCTAGCAGTAACTAAACCTTACGTAGAAGTAGTGCGACACTGCTGGAGAAATATACTCTGCTTCTTGGCTGTGTCCAGTGGTGACGTATGTCTGTCTCACGATAATCTTAGACGAAAACGTTCTCCCGAGTTCTGTGAAATTACCATTTAAAGGAAAATTTCTCAAAGAGTAACGGGTTACTACAGAGCAGTCTAACCTCGGATAAGATAAGGTCAATCCTGTCTCAGTTACATATTGATGACAATTCCTGGCGAAATAACATGTTATCATGAGTGTCCTGGGCAGACTTGCATGACAGGCCCATAACTACTGGACAGGTGGCGGTGGTATCTGGAGCAGGCATGCATGATTACTTTCTGTCTCTCCCCAGTTGAACTATGACCCACAGCTGTAAAGGTTACTGTTCCCTGGGAATCTAACGAAACCTCTCTCATGTAATTCATTCCTACTCTGTATATTTCCCATCTCGGACGTACATAAAACAGCGCATGAGACGAAGAATGTACAAATCCATTTGAGTTCCTCAGGTGTTTCTAGGCGGAATGGTAAAGGTACAAAGATTATAGGAAGAAGGAATGACGAAATAACAAAGACAATTCTGCAGCTTTGCCGTTTGATGGAAAGAGTTGTATTATAAGGCAACCCTTGGGTGGCTGTTCTCTACAGAGAAACACATTTCCCACTCACTCGCCTGCCTCCTGCGTGGCTAGTTTGTTTACGCCATCAGCTGATCTATCGTGACCACGTCCCAGTAGAGATCAATATGCAACTAAACTAGTTCTTCCTCTTATCCCTAATCTTTGGCTTCATATCGAAAAATAATTCCCCTCACTTCCAGTGTAGATGAAATCTAAAAGTCGAGGAAGGCTAATGAATTCCACAATAACACTACAGGACAAAAAAATAGGCTAAATTTAGATATCTTCCCCCGAATGAACAAAGGAGTTCACACACACACACACACACACACACACACACACAGACCCGAGAAAGAGTGGTCACAATGCACAAGTGACCTTTAGGAGGAAAGTTCATGGTCTTCAAGCGTCGCATGTGAGAAACAGCGTCAGGAGTACCAGTAGAGCCGCCTCCTCATCGAGCCAGAGAATTTTGCGTCGTGTCTACTTTGAGAGAAGTATTGTTGCCCATAGAAACAATGTACAGGATAGACCCTTAACTGAGGGCTGTGTCCGCCTGTACTTCTCGGACATATCCTGAAAACTAGCTCCAGTTTCTTTTTCTTTGTTTTTTCGTTTCCTGTGACCGACGAAGAGGGACCTCGCTGTTTGAATAGAATCTCTACTTAAGGCTTCATAGTGGAGGACAAGCAGAGCCGCGCTGGGTACTCGCAAGAGTTATAAGTACCTTAAGAAACTCCTCCAAATTGTACTCTCAGATTCTTTACTGTCTCACTAAAACACTAACAAACAGTCAAACACTTCCTCTAACAATCGTACTCTGAAAAAATCAGAAATACTCACCAAACTCTCTCCCTCTAACAAACCATCGACAAAAGCAGTAACTACCTACCCTCCTGTCCCCATAAAATTCAAACCACTCAAACAAATCTGTGACACTCGAAAATATAGGTCCGTCCACGCCAATTTGTCCTGAAGGAGCCGGCGTCTTTCAAGATCCGGTATCGTTACGGAGCCGTCAAGAGCGGCGATGGAGTAAGAATGGAAGCCGTGTGGAAGCGGACCCCTCCAGAAATGACCCACTTGACGACTAACTGGTGGTTCCTGTGTTCCACGCGTCATGCACCATTACTGCACCTGGCCTCCCTCACTCCAGTGCTCACTGCTGGCTGAGTCCTGACTGGCAAACGAGTTAGTCACTTGTGAAAACAGAACTTACATCGTTTGGTTTTCTGTATAAATATATTGTGAAAGTAATTTACATATTCAGTTGACAGTATGACTTCTCTTCAACACTGAAATCCTACACTGTCATCTACACCATACGAGTGACAGAACTAGCTATTTCCTTTTTTTGAACGGCTCAGATAAATCCGTATTTCGGTGGGAAAGGATACGTACCGTACATAGCGTAACTACAGTGTCACCAGAAGTGTACCGAACATATGAACTCCACGTGAGCTGCCTGTACAGGCTCGCCTCACCCAGACACTCCTCATCTGCTCCGCCAATCATGAGCCCACGTTATAGCACTTGTGATTATTAATCGCTTGAGTACATCTCTACGACCAGAGACTCCGTGATCACATATCAGCTGCAGTGATAGTAGATATCTGGGATGAATATCCATGTTGTTTAGTGGGAGATAAGCTCAACGAACGCCCCTGTTGCCTTCTGCAGATTCAACAATGCATTCTCTATCAGATGGGCTTCCCAGTAGAAGATAAAAGTGGATCTGAATGAGGAACTTACAAACGAAAAGTTAAACATTCCATAGCTGGACACGGAGATAACAAATTGAACAAAAAATATCTCGCTGGTTACTCAAAGCTTGGTAGTGTTTGGTGACACCTCTGTTGTTCCACATCACCAAGATCTATTTATTTTTTACACACATTAATCGTTATCTCAACATCTCTTTCCGGCTATAAAATCCCTATCCGTGCTACTGAATCTCCATCCCGGTAGTAGAATCCCCATCACGGCTATAAAACCAATAATATTCTCTTTATATTTACTTACCGGAATCTATGTTGGCCTTTGAGTAAATTAGGCCAAGTAGCGAAGGTAAACACGTCTTGGGCCGAGTCAAGCGTGATGGCTTCGACAGATGGTGACATCACCGAAAAGAAACTATTTTTACAAGATATTCACAAAATTGATCCTCCTCAAACTTTTCAGAACCTGGGGAAGACATAATACATTATTTCCCTTACCTTGCAACCTCTTTTAACACACTAGTGCTTTGCTGATGAGATATTTTACCATAAAATAAAACCAGGTGGTAGTGATCAGACGGGACAGTTCCTGTGTTCTTTTATTACAGTTGGAACTCAGTCATAAACCTGATGATAGTAATTATAACATTTTTTCTTTTCTGCCACACCTTCACGTCTTTCCGTACAGGATGAAAAGCATGATAAAAACATCGTCGCCTGACAGGTACGTATGTTTACCCAGCGGATGGACAATGGCAGAGGGAGGAAGACCCGACACACAACACACACTATCGGCTCCACTTGCACCATGACTCACGCTTCCTGCGTCCTACACTGAGTTGCACCATCACTGCAATCACCATACACACACACACACACACACATACACACGCTACACCCTCATCTTCAGAGGATTTCCACAGATTCTGATACAAGTGCGTGTGTGCGCCGTGTGTAGTGTGTGAAGTGAATTGTACCTTGAATTACGTGGTCACCTTCTCTCTCTCTCTCTCTCTCGAAGTCCTCTTCACTAGAGGTCAGTTCTCACGGTCCACTTTCTCCCCTTGGGTCAGGAAACTTCACGGGTCAGGCACATGACCCGTGAGAGCCAGGCTCACGTGACCTTCCCTTGACCGCCCTCTCCACACACCTCCTCTCTCACCGTCTCTCCATCTCTGCTCTTTCTCTCACCTTCCATTCCTCAGTCCCTGCCATTCCTCCCTCCTTCCTTGCTCCTTCGCCCTCCCTTCCTCAGGGAAGGAGGATGAAGGAGAGGAGGGGGATTCAATTCTCATCTAACTATCAACTTTCTCTCGCCTTTCTACCGTCAACCCAACAATCCGCTGGGCTTTCATGAAAATTGTTACACGTAAAAAGAATAATATTTAGAAATTCCACGCAATTTCTTACTCAGGACGACACAACGCATAAACATCCACCTATTCGGAAACCACTGCATTTAGCATATATTTGCATAACTAACCTAATTGAGGTTAGATATTTGGTACGCTGTATTTACCTTGGTCGTGGTTATTGTGTCCCTCCAGGGTAGTGGATGCGGCATATAATATTACCCGTCTGTCAGTAGGTTCCTGGTTCAGAGGTTTGTCTAACTTCCCATTAACCAGTCTTTTGAGGAATGTTGACATAAATAGCCTGATTATATATTCAGTAATGTTCGAATTTACTTGGCAAGTTCCTCTCTGCATAACTATGTAGAGCCATGTGGCAAGACGTATTTAGATCGGGAGTTTCTCTCCTTTTACGACTGCAAGAGCATCAAGAGACGATCCTGGATGCACTGAGAGACAGACAAGTTCCTAGTCTCGCTATTGGTGTGTAACGTATGGCTATATTTTGTTCATACTTAGGGAAAATAGTGCAAACATCCGGGATCTGAACCTAAGCAGCATTCTAGCTGTAAATGGTAACCACTCAGGCAGGGCAGTTAGAACCCTTGAGCACGACGGCACGACCGATAAGAATGAAGGTGTGACCTTTGACATAACCTTTATGTCAAAGGACAGGCCATTGTGCCCAAGGCTCTTATCGTCGTGTTCAAGGGTCGTTCCATGCACCTCAGAGGTTTAGAACATGGACCAGCCAGTCAAAATTACTGGCACATTCGTCAGTAAACGCCCCAACCCATCACTGATTACCTGATAGTCCACAAAAAGGACTGTCTGCTCTTGCCTTACACTTCGTAGTCGAGTCTTTGGCTGAGCTCGTAATCTCGTGGTTACGTAGTAAACTCTCTGGCTTGACTCTCAACTCTGAGGCTTTGTTGTAGAGTGTCACTCTTCACATGACTCTGTCTCACCGTTGCGAGCTCAAACTCAGGTCCTGACTCCTCCCGTGTCGTAACAGTCTCCCAACCTTGACTTTCACCTCTCGCGGAAAAGTCTTTACTGCGTTTGACCTTCTGCAACCGTCAGGACCAGCCGGAAACCCCTCGGAGCCACCCCCTCCCCCTTCCCCTTACAAACGCATTACCTGACCGGCCGTCATTACCCATGCATTTGTTTTTCTACCCCCCACCCCACGCCTACCCACCCCCATCTCCTGCTCCGCCTCCCCCAGGGTCTGTACGCACAACCGGCCCGAAGGAAGTCCCTGTGTGCTCTTCCCCGACTGTTTGTGCTACACAAACTGTTCTTGACATCAATGGCCACTGTTCTTGACATCAATGATCAGACCGGATGAACAACTGGGATGCCAGAACGTTCGTGTCAACACGGCCGTCTGGGGTAAGGTAACTCCGAAGGCGAAAGGAAAAAAAGATTTATTTTTGTCGGGGATTATATCCACACTGAGAGTGGCTCCGACCTTGCTGTCCTTTCCCAGATAAATCAGAATATTTTCTTAAGCAGTAACTGGGTCATGGCTTTCCCCTGCTTTATTCTCCCGATTGCCTTGAAATAGATAAAGAAACCCTTAACCGTAAGGCAAAAGCAACATATGTTGTAAGACCATTCACCATTTTGCCCACACCGTACCTGGTTGTTGCTTGACTGTGAAGATGAGTTGAGATACAGCTGATAGGTATGCCAGCGGACACCTCCTCACATACCTTGTCTAGTCAGGTCTGTGGCGTAAACTGTTCTCAGACCATATGTGAGGGGTAAAGACCGGACTTTATACCTGACGTAAGATATAACACGAGGAACGTTAACGCTTGAATGGGGTGAATCATTTCCCCAGTGTGGGGTTGTCAGTGGATGAGGCTGGTCCACCCCTGCTACTACTACTTTTGTGTTGTCTCGGTAGCAAGGAAATCCTCTGGTCCTGGTATCTCACTACGCGTCTAACCAGGACTGTATCCTCCAACAGCAGGTATCTTATAGAATCTCTGCAGCATACTGATAAACTTTTCCTGGTGGTTACCGATCGGTAAATCCTAACTGTCGACTTCGGATGTAAAGAAGTATGAAACTCCGTATCGTCGTCAGCATGTGGAGCGTGTAGGGAAGTCAGGTAACACAGAGCTGCCGAAGGTGTTCATTGGTTTGTATTTATCGGCATCAACACCGGAGACCCATGACTTGTGCCGCCTTCCCCTGCCTTTGTCGTCTCCTCTGCCATCCTGTCATCATCTTCCTTTTACTCGCAGTTTTATCTGTCTGATGTATTACATCCTGTGATATTTTTGCCTCTGAAGAGGACTCAACGCAAGGCATTCCAATTACTCACATGCAGTTGATTTGAACTTTGGACTCACGTGATCGGTCGAAGGCTTATTGGACTTGGAAACCAATCTCAGCATAAAGAATAAATGCTGATGACTGTACACCAAGAGAGCTTCAAGGAACAGAAAACCAGAAAAGAAAGTGTGCGACAGAAGCAGCAGGGGTCGTCTCCCTGGACGGTGACCCTGAAGAACGCCGTCATCTTTCCTGGAATGGGTAGGGCGGTAGGCAGAGGACACTATATCATCTTGGTATGATTTCAGAGTCTACTGTGACGCTACTCGCCTGCGTCACACGGTGCAGCGGCTGCTCACACTCACCTCGAGAAGTAAACAGATAAGATTTGTGCTGCAGCAAAAAGTTCTGTGAGGACAAGGGAGTCAACAGCAGCCGGGCAACCTCGCCCTTAGCTGAGTCAATATACCTCATGTTGTTTGCTCACCCCCATAAAGAATGAACGGTTGGCGAGGCTTGTAACTATACCTGGTGGCGGTGGTGGTAACTGAGGGAGCCGCACCTACATCTGAACCACAGTCTGTAAACACATGATGTCTCTCTGGTTTACAACGTGGGATAAAAAAATAGCAACAATTATCCAGAATGACTCGACCCGGTTGCTCCCGCTCTGCTCTGGCTTCTTCCATTGTCCTATTGTCCTTCAGTCGTGTGTCGTGTGGTGGCGTACCACCGCGAAGGAATCCCAGGGATTCACTGCCTCAGATGGACGCACGAGTCCGAGTCTCCAACTTCGTAAGTCAGTAAAATACCAGTTTGGTAATACAGCCTGTACCGTCTTTGAGCCCGATATCGCAGAACTTAAAATAGGAATCCCAAAAGTAAGGCAAAAACATATATTCAAAAGACACTGGAATTACTTCGCAAAAATGCCTTGCGCACGCTCCACTTGCGGAATCTTGCTTCATGTGAAACTTTTAAAACATGAATCATACAGTGACACTTGTGAATCTGATCCAAAGATTCGTAGGATTCATAGGACGCAGGTTGGAAGCTCTTAAGGCTACCATATGTATGGCATCTTCACCAAGTAAGTTCATTAGTTAAAGTGATGTCGACTATAGAAAGGAGGGAAGAAAGGAGACAACTGGAAGACAATAATATATGACTTAATCAGACTTGACTCGATCATAATTCCTCAGATCTTACACCTACCTTTCCTGGAAGCAGATTTTCATTACATCCACACATGTATTCGTGTTTTCCCGCTTCTCAGTCAACACAGGTGTGAGACTATGAGGCTCCCCTCTCACCCCACACCCCCAGCACTGCAATCACGGTCGACCCCTCGTGTTCAGCAGGTGAAATCCACTCAAACATTTACTAAAGCTGGGCGGATTGGTCTGGTTAGCAGACCCGGAAAGCGATCACCAAGAAGATATAGGTAAAGACAGGACACAACACTCATTGTAGAACAAAGTAATGTGATCTGACAGTGAGTGAGGCATCGTGTGACGATGGACTGAAAAAAAATCAGGGGCCCGACTTGAAAATGAAGCGAATGAAAAAAGATGGAAGCTGAAAGGAAAACCTCCTAACAGGAGCAGAGGACCTGCGGGTCATTAAGGTAAGCCTCCACACTAGACAAAGGTGTTGTGGTGACCTTCACGGCTCTGACCAGTAGCCGGGGGCACGGGTAGGCCCGGGGAGACGCGGTCACGCACACCTGGGCACACCCAGTCACGGACGGCCACGGCTGGATACACAGCAACACAGGTGGGCACACCCAATCACGGACGCCCACGGGAAGACACACAGTAACGCAATTGGGCACACCCATTCACGGACGGCCCCAGATGGACACAAAGTAACATAGCAGGCTCATCCAGTCACGGACGGCCACGGGTGGATAGGTGCACAGTAACACAGCCGAGCACTGCGAAGCACGAACGGCCACGGATGGACACTGAGAAACACAGGTGGACGCTGACGGGCACGTGACGTTGGGAAGCATGGATTTCAAGCGGTATCTAAGTGGGTTATGACGCCCACTGAACACCGTTCACTTAACACTTGCGGCCTTCCACCTGAGGCCACCCACCTACAACCTCCCACCCATGACCGCCCCAAATACAGTCCCCCACCCGTGGCCACCCACCTACAGCCTCCCATCTGAAGCCGCCGAAGTACAGCCTCCCACCTGCAGCTATCACCAACATTCCCTCCCCCTGCGGCCATCCCACTTACAGTGGCCTGTGTGATGCCTCCCACTTGTCACCTGCCGCTGTACCTTGACCTCCTCAGGCGGCGGCAAGTGGGGGAGAAAGAGCGCGTCATTTCACTCGGATTCCTCTTGATAACAGTCGCTTATATCGTGATAAGGTTAAGGTCTGCCGTTGCAGGACTGGTCAGGGAAATGTGACACATTTTTTACGCCAGTTTCAAGAGGCGATTTTTTTTCTCTTCAACAATTACAGAATTACAGAACTTCATAGGATGATATTGCTTTTTAAGATGCAGTTCAGAAATTTCAGTATTGAGATAGATTCTTGTTTGTTGAGTATTTAGTCTCTGATGAACATAACTAAAGTCTTCTATGGGAAAAGGACACTTCGAAAAGAATTGAAAATACAGTCATGAAATATATTTAATACAGGGAGGCTCACCAGCCACCTGATCAGGTACAGTTCGTGGATAGTTATCCAGGGTTCGAATCTTCCATCTAACTGGTCTTGAGAGAGTGATATGGTTGCAGGGAGAATACTGAAGACCTTCAAGCCTCAGGCGTTTATATTGTCATCTCTTACTGATGTCATTATTTTCAGGTGGTATTTCACAGGCATCAGTGTTTATAATAAAACGCTGGTCTTATGTTAAGGTGGAAATCTTATCATTAGTATCATCCACTGGGGGCAACCTGGTAATTATGGTAGTAATTTAAGAAATCTGTTGCTTCATCAACCTGACAAAAGCGTTGGAAGTCAGACAGGGAGATAGGGAGGTACACAGAAACAGACACACAAAAGTGAGTGGCAGACATGATAACAACAAGAATACATCATCAACCTGGATGACATGATGATGATAACAGACACTTTACTACCACGCCGACACACACTCTTGGTGGACAGGATGCAAAAACATTTATAAAGACGCTGATGAAGTGAGGCAGAGCGTTTTGGGAGAAGGATGTAGCGATCCAGTAAGTCTTTCGTGTCGGGAGAGGAGGGTGTTGCCTCTGTTAATTCACGCCTCTTTACAAGTATCTAATGAGGGCAAGAAATAGGCAAAGTGGGCGTCGGCTGGCCGGCCAGTGGTGTGGCCAGGTGCGGGGGAGGGGGAACACTCGGCGAGGTAGCTCAGTCTTAAGATACAGTTGGAGGGTGTGTACCCAGGACCTGGATTGTCTTATGATGGCGGGGAGGGTTGCTCTCTCTCTCTGTCTCTCTCTCTCTCTCTCTCTCTCTCTCTCTCTCTCTCGCTCTCTCTCATTCTTTCCTCCACTCCCTCTCCCCCTTCCTCCGCCTCCGCATGGATGGCTCCACCTGTCCACAATGAGTCAAGTTGCCACACAGGACCGCACAATAGCGGCACGTCAGTCCTCGCAAGTGAAGTGAGGTTTGTAGAGCCAAACAGGCCTCGGGAGCTAACAACCCGTAGGGCTGTTAGGGAGGTCGTCTGTGATGTCCAATTTAGTACACAAAGCTACCAGTGGGAGCCGGGGCCCACTGCTGCTACCCCAGCAGCCTGACGATACTGTTGTCAGGACCCAGCATGTCCGGAGCACAAACGCCCTGGTCATGGCGATCTCGAGGGAAAGGAAAATAGAAAAGAAGTTGAAGAATGAAGTCAGTCACAGCTCCTCGGGTGTATACAGAGCAGGTGGTGGATTGCCCCGACCATAGATATTGCCCCGACCATGAACGTGGTCTAATGAGAGGGAAATAATTGGTAAACATGCAAATGCTTGCCTTAAACATAAGTTTACAGGTAGCAAAACAGACCAGTTCCGACCTTTATCTTGGTAGTACATGATTAAGATTCAACGATTCTACTGACAGTTGTGTTCTGATTCAAACATTCGTAATACGTGAAAGTTAGAATAAGATCATGAAACTTCCACACCGAGAGGAGGGATCATGTGCCAGAATATTTCAACCTGCATTTTACAGTCGTAGTAGCAGTAGTAGTTTTGGCAACCTGCCATACCCCATAATGCACTTTGTCTTACGTCAACCATGCAATCACGTGATGTGGCGAATATCCATCGTTGTCTCTTTCGCTCCACCGAACGTGGAAAAACGTTCAGAAGGATTGTGGGAAGAGACACCGGCGAGATACACCAGTAGGGTGTGGGGTGGGAAGATCTCGATACAGTGTTGTATCTGGAGAGCTTAGAAAGCGGACATTGACCCACTTCTCCGTCAATGGAGCACAGTCTTTCCCCTGAGACTATCACCGGCAACGCCAGCATCTTACACAGTGCCAAGAACTAGAGTGAATGACTTCCCAGTCAAGTGACCTTCAGAACCCCAGACCCCAGGGCTGGTCGACCTGCCTCTCGTACCTGCTCCACCCCAGACTACGTGATATAGGTAACGACGGTTCGACCCTTGGGTATGGTGGCTTAACCATCGACCAAACCCTTCATGATCAAGTCGACCGCTGAGCCATATAACCTATGGTCGTCCCGTCGTGCTCAAGGGTCGTACCGTCATCCTCAAAGGCCTTAACGTTGTACTCGAGGGACGTACCGTAGTGCTCGATGGTCGTGGTGTCGTTTACCTTATGTGGTCTTCGGAGGTCTTCTACCCCTACAGCTCAGGCCGAGTACAAGCTGCTGGGTCGAGTCGTTGATTGCTCAAGCTGTAGGAGGAGGCTGCGGCCCGCAGGCTCACGTAACCACCACAGCCTGGCTGGTCCGGCACATGACACTGACTTCAAATACCAGTAAATCCGTCAGACTTAAAAATACGTGATCAGTGTTCCTTGTGACTCAGACACATGCATTACTAGAACTGATGGCAAGCATTTTGTACCCATTAGAACGTAGACACGAGATACACATCATTATAATCACACGGAGAATGATGGAGGAACCAGTCCTGCTGTGCCCAAATATAAACCTCCTTGGAATGAAATACTAAACAGTTTCTGCAGAGTAACACCAGTGTCAGGAGGAAGATGCTCTACGGCCGCTGGCAGATGAAACCATAAACGTCTCGACTGTCAGAACTCAATCTGTCGCACAAGTATTTATAATGACTTCCTTAACGACCCATTAGTATATGTAGAGCACAACAAACGATCGTTAGTATACGTATGTGGCCAACCCACAGGCGGTAGCTATGCAGAAATGATACTTGGTGCAATATACTGCCCACGAAATCAGGTAAACAACCAGGGATACTTGCTCACAGGATACAGGGATAAAAACGAGACCCCGAAGTTATCGGTGTGTGTGTGTGTGTGTGTGTGTGTGTAAAACGTGTGGCTGGGCTGGTGACCACCCATGCCCACGACTTCGTCCAGGTCATGCGGGTTTAGTGACCTGCTTGTGGATCCCTCCACGTCCAGCTGGGTCAAGACACGCCCACCTGCCTCGACAAAAGTACTCAAAGCCCAAATTATGCCACAGTAATCAGGTATCGTTCCCGGCGGTCCTCGTTAAGGAAGCCGGCCATCTGACTCCTGTTGATAGGATTTGGTTAAAATGTGTTGTTTGCCAGACCGATGACTGGAGTCTCTCTCTCTCTCTCTCTCTCTCTAAGTCATCGCGATGACAGGGTTTCAGGAGCTGCAACGCAGGTCCTCCTCCTCCCTAACTGCCACACGAAGGACACAAGCAGACGGAAGACTTTTGATACCGATTCGGAACCTCCTCGTAATCGAGATGGTATCGGGCCCCAGCAGTCGTCCACACGGGCAATTACTTATTCGAATGTATCGGGTAGTTTAATCCCCCGATCTGTTTAAGAGGGTTTCCGATTCCTTAACTTAACCAGGCCAGTGAGTACGACGGTACATACATACGATCCTTGAGCATCGACGGTACGATTCTCAAGAAGCATCAACGGTACATACTCGAGCATCGACGGTACGATTCTTCATCATCGACGGTACGACCCTTCAGCATCGACGGTACGATTTTTGAGCATCGACGGTACAATCCTTGATTACCCTGACCCACTTACCCATCATCTAACTCACCCTGTTCATCCAGTAACCTAACTTACTCATCGTTTCCTCTCAACACTCACCTGATCTAACCCATCCAGCCTCACCAAATCTAACCTAACCTTAGCCTAACTTAGCCTTCAGCCACT
>JAUUDW010086168.1:1173-15929 GCA_032361385.1 Panulirus guttatus
TGTAGGCACTAAATGAAGGAGTATTGAAGAGGGTGAATGTGTTGAATAATAGGAAATATTTGAGGATAGTATGTGATTAGGGTTAATCAGTTAAGAAATGACTGGGTTATAGATGTGTGGTAAGAATAAGAGTACACCAGAGAGCTGAAGGAAGTGTGCTGAAATGGTTTGGACATATGGAGAGGACAAGTGAGGAGAAACTGAATGAAAGTATACATGGCTGTTGGTAATGCTGAGGAGGAGACGAAATGATGGACTGACAGATGCTTTGTGTTGTCAGGGCCTGAACATGCAGGAAGATGTGAGGCATTCATTGGTTAGGATGAACTATAGTGTAGTATGTGGTACCTAGCAATAGGTGACAGGCTGGTACTTCCAGGGAAGTACTACCACATTGATATTGGAAAGGATAGTGATGGCAGTGCAGTGGGTTATATCTTATCTGACCTTCCCATCTTAGGAACTCTCTGTCTAGAGCTCTTACAGTGTTCAGGAAGCCAGCCATGTTCACTGGGTGGGATCATAGATCAAGAAGTGTGGTGATGATTTGTGTATGTTTGTGTGAGGTGAATGTAGGACAAATTAGGAGTAAGTGATTGAAAATAACAGTTTTGAAGTTTCATACTGAGCATGATTGGTCAGTTTTTAATACTGAGATGGGTAGAGTCCAGAGCACAGATGAGAAATGTTATATCTTTAGGCAGTGTAGTAGCAGTGGGTGCATGCCTTGAGTGATGGTGTTTAAGATTGGATTGGAAGAGCAGTTGTTAAGTGGTTGTTAGGTCATTTCCTTGCTTATAATGTTTGTCACTGTTGTGTTTGTTGGGTTTGGGAGTTTCCGTAAGTATAGGTTTTGAAATGTAAGGCAAGGGTAAACTTTTTATTTCTGCTTGGGGGTTGGTTATTAATTAGGGTGTGGTTTAGATGAGAAGTGTTTAATCCTGTTGCAAAGCCTTGAATGTGAAACATATTGAGGTGGGATTGTATTAAGAGAATTTTAGTTTTGTTTTAACTCCCCATGGGGAAGCAGAGTCTGACTATGAATTAAGAAAGTTGCTATCCATGGTGTTAGGATTAACTTATAAACTGTCCAAAACTGTCTACAATGCAATACATTTTTGATCATCAACATTTTGGAACTGGCTTTTTTCCATCCACAGGATTCTAAAATGTTGTACAAGACTTGTTAGAAACCTAGGTAGATACAGTTACTTTACGGTACCCCACTTATAAACTGTCCAAAATTGTCCACAGTGCAATACATTTTTGATCAGCATTTAGGAACTGGCTCTTTTCCATCTACAGGATTCTATAATGTTGTACAAGACTTGTTAGAAACCTAGCTAGATACAGTTACTTTACATGTACACCAAGTTTGAAGTATAGGCTCTTATCAATATGTAAGCAATAGTAATATAATAAGTAGCATGTAAGTGAGAAACTAAAGGTAATATATGATAATGATATGTCAAAAATTTTCAAACATGCTATACAGCTAAATGGTACAGAATTACAACTCCTGAAAAGTGGAATAATGTTACATCAAGAAAATGAGCTATAAACAAGACTGATGATAGGCAGTGGAATTTCAAAAGAAATGGCATTCAGAAAAATCGTTAGTTCACGTAAGAAGCAAGAACTAAAGGGGAGCCATGAATAGTAGATTGATATCAGCACAGAACAATTAGGTAATGATTAAGCTTTTGTTCTCTATATCCATAGACTCTCCAGGATACACGTACCAAATTACAGTTTGCAGAGTCTAGAATTTTAAAAATCACTAGATTGTGGATTATGTCATTGTTCCTCAAGTATAGTGTAATTAGGGAGATCATGGGTTTATCCAGTGGCTTACCTTTTCTTAGGGAATATCCTTTATGTTTGTTTATCCATATGAAAAGATTGTGTAAAGATTTTCTAATATAAGCAACTTCACATGTGCTACTAGAAAATTTGCCTTTGATCAGATGAGCATAAAGGCAGTGAGAGTTTGTCTTGATATATGAACTGGTTGCCTATAATTGATTATGATATTAGAAGAGGCAAGTAATACTTTCTTTAATCAACAGTATAGTAATTGACTTTATTGATTTTGCGAAAATTTTCTTTTCAGGTTGAAACCTACAGGTCCTAAATATTGTAATTTCATGCAAAGTATCCTTTTTAGGTACATGAAATGTATTGTAGGAACCTCTCTGTTGAAAATAATCTTCAACTCCTTTTTCATATTACACTCAGTAAAATGAAGGAGTAAATTTTTTCTTAATATCTCATAGTGAAATTAACTTCATAGGAAAAATAAGGTTAGTATCTTGAAAGCTTAGTCATCCATATTGGATATTGCCTTGAATTTATTGGTAGGAAGGAACCAGACTTAATAATAAGGCTTTTGTATATTAGTTTCTTGTAAACTGATGTAAGGAAACTTGTTGTTGCTCTAACTATCATCAGCCGAAAAGGATAGTTTACATTGTTTTAACTGCAGAAGTGAATTGGATGTAAGGTTTTGAATTAAACCACCAGGGATTGGTCAATAAAATGGGTACCTGGCTCAGGGTAGGGTATATATATGGTGTTAATGGGATGGCCTTGATTAGGGCCTCAGCTGCCCATGCCATCTTGGCTAACATAAAAAAATGGATTGAATGTCTTGATTTAAACTTATTGGATGTGTAGAAAAATGAGTCCTAGAACTAGGATGACATTTTGCTGAAACACTTCTTCATATTATATGAATAATATCAAGTACTTATGCAGTTGTACATATGTAGGCAAAGGTTGAAGCTTGTGCACATTGGTTTTGAAGGCAGTTTGAGGTCATGAAAGGCCTTGTAGATCACTTTTAGTTTACTGCCCTAGTTCAAAATAGGCATATTGGCAGCCTCATATTATAATGAATGTATGTCAGGATCAAAGGCAGGATCCATGGGTACTAGACGTGGCCTTAATGGCTAACAAAAGCCAAATTTCAAGGTTCCGAGTTACTGTAGTGTCCTTTAGCATCTATAGGCCCCAAATTTTAGGTGTAGGTACTTCTTAGTCTGGGCAAGGTTTCGTACCACATGTTGCCTTTGAAGGCTGGTTTGAGGCCACCAAAGGCCACTCCAGCCTTATAGATTATAGTTAGATCTCAGCACTTATTCAAAGTAGGCAATGCAGTAGACTCTCATTATTAAGAAGGTACCCAAGGATCAAATGCAGGATTATTGGGTACAAGAACCTGTCCATATAGAGGCCAGCAAAGGCCATCTTTCAAAGTTCAGAATGACTTCTGTTTCATGTAGCATCTCGAGGGCCCTAGAAGTTGTTGCGCAAGTACATCGTAATGTGGGTGAGCTAATGCATGTTGGCATTCAAGACTGTTTTGACAGCACCAGGAGCCATCCCATCCTTATGTGTTACACTTAGTTCACTGTACTCATTCAAAATAAACAACCCTCCAGCCTCAAATTACAATGTAGATACCTTAGGATCAGAACCAAAACCCAATCTTAAAGGCTGATAGAGGTCACCTTTTCTGTTTCAGAATTATAACACCTTCATGGTATTCATTCATCTCAGAGGTAATCACTCTTTTCAGTTTTCCAGCAGTCATCCTTGAAGGCCATTAGAAAGCCAACAAAGGCCAATTTGATTTTATAAAAGCCAATATTCCCCTAGGTGACCCGGTTAGTAACTCAAAGATATTTGCTATAGGCATTCCAGCTGGACTACCCAAACCTGCACCTTCAATCTGTTTATAAAGTTTACCATTGAAGAAAAACATCATGTTCTGAATGGCAGTCTCACTTAGACTCATGAAATGACTCTAGTTGTTTCTGAATAGTTACTTTATAATAATATCAGTGGTTTCTTTCAAAGGAACATTTGTGAATAAGTTGTCTATATCAGAACTTGCCATAATGTAATCATTGTTGTTTTTAAAGTTAAGCACTTTTGTAACAAATGAGAAAGTGTTCTGTTTAGTAAATACAGCTTTTTAAGGATAATAATGATAAATCTGGAAACAGTTTAGTCCATTGTACCTTTCAACATTATAGTTCATTGTATCTTTGGCTGAAAATAATGTTTCTCGCTGGACAGTTTGGTTTGTGTATCTTGGAAAGTCCAAACAGTGCTCCTGATTTCAAACCAGATGAAAATAGTTTTGAAAAAATATAGCCACTTATAACTCTATCATTCCTTGATTTTCTCAAGAATCTAATACTCTTTTAATTAGGATTGTTAGGGAAAATTTAAAGTCGAAACCAAAGTCTCATAAGGGATAAAAAATTGGTATACATTGAATGCCAAGAACTGCAGAGATAGATAACTTAGTAATGTAGTTGGAATTGTGAGGATAGGTAGATTTAGGATGAAGATGATGATATGTGATATGACAAAATCATTGGTATTGTTCATAGATTAAAGATTCTCAGGATAGTATGGTCAAGTAGAAAGTAAGTTTTTACCTATAGCAGATGAGAGGTGGGTGAAGAAGATATATCAAAGAAAAGTCAGAAGTACACGAAGTAGTGGGCCATGGAAGCAATGGATAGATGTCTTGAGAGAATCAGTTAAGTCTTAGGATGTTTAAGATAAGAATATCATTGGATTGATATGGGATCATAAACAGTGGAAGTATTTTGTTTGCAGTGATTTGTAAAAATGAATGTTTGTCGTGCACAATGAATCAGTGTAGTATGTAGTATGTAAATTGAAAATATAAGAGGTACTTCTGTACGGGTGAAATTTTGTTTCTTTTTAATACATTGGGCATACACTGAGGATGGTGAAGAATAGGTTAAGAGGATGTTTTTACCTAATCCCCTCTATAAAACTGGGAAAGGAGTCACTGATCATAGGTATATTTAGAATATAAAATTTTAAGGACATGGTTTACTCTTGTGAGGAAAATTTACTCAAAACTGATTATCCTATGCTTATAGGGTAATATAATATTTCTTCTGATGGATTTTGTATGATATGAATCATAGTAATAACCAGTATTAGCAAGAGACTTAAATATGGGTGTATTGAATAGATTTGAAGGTGTTTTGTTATGTATGACTGCTGCATTTTTATTTGATCCTGACTTGCATGTACATATATATATTTTTTCGGTTTCTTTATGTCTTGATATTGCTGAGACTAATTTTTCAGTATCAGAAGGACCTGATCATTTTTAAGACTGTATAGTTATTTAATTGTAATTCATAGAAATTCTCAGAATTACCTCTATGGCCAAATGGCATAAGGGTTTTAACTTACCTTATGTGAAGTTTAATATGATAGCTGTATTTTTCATTGATTTAAGATGAAAATGTGGCTAACTGTCTTAAGATTACTGTTTTAGAAATTAAGTTTTTTAATGTACAGTAAAAATTGCATCATCTCACCTGCCTCCCTTTACCAAACCACACTTCAGAAGAACCTGCATTCATCATTGGTAAGTAGAAGAATTAGTCATGATATTTTTTTTCCACAAAATGTTATTTATATTTTGGATAATTAGCACTTTATGATTCTTAAAGGGTTCATCCCCAATTAGTATGAATTACTGAAATTTCAGTTTTCTTTGTTTGATCAACTTTCTTTGTTTCTTTTGCTAAGCTGTCTTACTTTGCTGAGAAAATTGAGGGTATTTAAGTATGGTATGTTTGTTACATGTTTCCGTAGTGAATAAAGAGATTGTCATTCTTGCCCTTATTTGCTTTGTTTTTCTCAGTGGTATGTGCTCTTTGCATGTATGGAATGCTTTCGCAGTTCTTTCCAAGATATTAATTTGGGATGATCTTTCTGAAAATTGCTTCATATTTTATGGCTGAGGTTTGCTGAGTATTTATTCCAGGTTGATACATGTGTTGAAGTTAGATGTGGTGAATTTTCTTTTTTGTTGATTTGAGGATGAGGTTGGTACTTTATTGCCTGTATTTGTGTGTGTGTGTGTGTGTATATATATATATATATATTGGTCACTTTTTGATATGCATATTGTATATCATTGATATTGTCAACATTTTAAATAGCTGGAAAGATTGCAGTACTGTATGATATTTCCCAGTTGTTTCTGTTACCTGTTTAGAGATAGAAAGAGTTCCCTTTTGTGCATGGTTTAGGAAAATTCCTGGTGTTTCTGTTTTACATCATTTATTTTCTTTCCATGCTGTTTGAAATCCCTTAGAAATATCATATTTATGGCAGGATTTACAAGGGATTTGGTACCAGGCTGAGTGCTATGTAACTTTAAGCTCCTGTGGCCTGTAATGTGGTGGTGTATAGAAAAGAGTGATAACAAAGTTATTTTTTTTTTCCAGCTAACATTTCCACTATAAATCCAGAAAATCTCATTAATTTGGTGTATGTTAGCAAGTTTTTTTTAACACAAACCAGCCCCACCATATATCCTGCTAACTTTTTTTAGAGTTTTTAGACTTTTATGAAAATCAAATTTTTACTCTAAAGTATTTGAGGCTTCTGTATGTTTCCATCATGGCTCCAGGCATCACATTTACATTGATGAAAGGACCACATATGCATGGGACTTTCTTGTTTATTTCTTTAGTTTTGGAATGCTGGCATACCAATGATGTTGCATAGCTTACGGTAATGTGAATGGAGGGTTATGCTATTAGGTTTTTGAAAATTCTATCATGTTTTAGTTGTTCTGGTATTTAAATTGATGTTGCATGTACTCAAAAGATGGGGTTTCATTACAGAATATTCTTGAAGTGCTTTATGTTGGTAATTAAGTTTTCTGTCTCATATGACATTGTGGTGTTATGCATTACTTTCTCTAACCTTCAGGTCATGGTATAGACTACAAATACTAGCACCTAAAGAAATGCTATGTATTGCTCACTTATGGAAATGAATAAGCAATAGCGTCATTTGCACACAGTTTTTAGCTGATGTGTCCATAATACATAACAGTTAGATATTGAGCATGTCCAGTTAAAGCCATTGGCTTGATGTGGCTAGTGAGAGTTCTCCATGAGTCATTTTTAGAGTTGTTGTTTCTGAATGTTGTGAGACTATATCGCATTTGAATTTTGATGTGGACATATACTCTAGAGATTTTCACTTTTTACTTCCTAGAAAGATTATCAGTTAATTCATCTTTTTTCACCTAACAGCCAAGATGTTGAAAAATGAAAATTCGTAGTTTGTTTTGATGCTAAGGTTTAGTTTCTCATTCCCTCTATCATTGGAAGGGTAATTTGTTGAAATATTTGTGTGAGATGGGCATAGGTACATTTTAATTTTTACATAGCTCTTTAGTAGTGGATTTTTCATTCAGAAATAGGATTATACTAAGATAATGCATGGGGAGAAGCTGTTTCTGCAAACACAATTATACTACAAGTCTTAGTACGTTAGTTAATATATCATTTAGGAAGTATGAAACTAAATGATATCCAGATGAGGGACATATTTGTTTTCATTTTGTAAAATATTTTAGTTGTTAGGTGAAATTTTTATATATTTTTGATATTAGTTTCCTGTTTTCCATATAAAGAGATAGCCAGGAGCAGACAAAGGATATCCTCATTTACTCACATCCACTTTTTTGCTGTCATCTATATTATATGCTCCGTACTAGATTCCCCATTTCTACAGCTAAGTCCAGTAGACCTGTCTGTGGCTTCCTCTTACCACTTCGTATGCCTTGGTTTTGCCCATTGACAGCACGTTGCCCTCTGTATACCATGGGGTGCATTGAGATGCTTTTGAATCACTGCTGTGGCAGGTAGCAATTAAAGCACCACAGGAAAAGATGTATAGATTACCACCAAGTAGCAGCATCAGGAGCCATTGTATTGATGTGAAATTTATAGAATCTGTGAGAGTGAGCTGAATCATATGGAATAGAATCATGTGCATACCAGTTACTTATGGAGAGGATGAGTGAAGAGAAACTGGCTAAGGGGAAATATGTCTCAAAAGTGAGCAAGAATTGGGAAACTGAAAAGGGGATGTAAGAATGGAGTGAAATAGGCTTATAGTTTTGGGAGTTGGAACATGAATGAAGATGAGAGTTTTGTAAGGGATAGAGCCAATTGACATTATTTGTTTGATGATTGGGTGGCAGGTGTAAATTGTTTGGATCAGGGAGGTATGCAAAATGAGAGTCACAGCAAGTGGTTTAGTGAAGAGAGATGTGGTAAAAGCCTTGATAGTAATGCAGTTGGATTTCTTAAGAAATGGAATGACTATGTTGTTGATTGGTTAGATTAGGATTTTGATTGTATGTATAGGTCATGGTGAGGTGCCTGAGGAAGAATGCATGTATAGTACCAGTGTATAAAGGCAGAGGGGGACAAAGGTGAGTGCCCAAATTACAGCAGTATAAGCCTGTTGAGTATACCTGTTAAGTTAAATGGAAGAGTGGTGATTTTGAGGGTGGTGACAGGCACGGAGCATCAGACTGGTGAGAAACAAAGTAATTTCAGGAGAGTTGGGGGATGGATGGATCAAGTGTTTGCTGGAAAGAATGTGTGAGAAATACTTTGAGAAACAGGTGGATTTTTATGTTGCATTTATGGGTCTGAAGAAAACATATGGTAGGGTTGATAGAGATGCCTAGTGGAAGGACAAGTAGGAGGAGAGGAGAGTGAATGGTTCTAAGTGAAGGTTGGTCTGCGGCATGGGATTATGGTATCACTATGGCAATATGATTTGTTTATGGATTGGGTGATGAAGGAGGTAGAGGCGAGAGTCTTGGTAAGAGGGTGAGTGTGCAGTCTGTAGGGGATGTAAGAGCCTGGGAAATGAGTCAGTTGTTTTTTGTTGATAATACAGCACTGGTGGCATATTTGAGTGAGGAACTGCTAAAGTTACTGACTGAGTTTGGAAAAGTTTGTGAAGAGAAAGTTGAGAGTAAATGTGACTAAAGGCAAGGTTAGGTTGGGTTAGGTAGGGTTGAGGTACAGATTAGTTGGAATCTGACTTTGAATAGAGAAAACTTGGAGAAAGTGAAGTGTTTTTGATACCTGGAAGTGGATATGACAGTTAATGGAACCATGGAAGTGGAAGTGAGCCATAGGTTGGGTGAGAAGGGAAAGGTTCTGGGAGCGCTGAAGAATGTGTGGAAAGTGAGATTTTTATCTTGGTGGTCAAACTGGGTATGTGTGAAGATATAGTAGTCCCAACAGTATTATATGGATGCGATGTATGGGCTGCAGATGAGAATGTGCGGAGGAGGGTGGATGTGTTGGAAATGCAGTGTTTTAGGAATGTATGTGTTGTAAGGTGGTTTGATCAAGTAAGTAATGAAGGGTAAGAACGAGGTGTGGTAATACAAAGTGTGTGTTTGAGAGAGCTAAAGAGGTTGTTCTGATTGTTTGGGCATATGGAGAGAATGAGAGAGGAAATGTTGACAAAAAATAATGTATTTGTCAGAAGTAGAGGGATCAAGGAGAATGAGGAGACCAGATTGGAGATGGATGGATGGAGTGAAAAAGATTTTGAACGATCAGAGCCTGAACATGTTGGAGGGTGAAAGGCATGCTTGGGATAGAGCGAATTGGAATGATGTAGTGTACTTGAGTCAACGTGCTGTCGATGGACAGAACCAGGGCATATGAAGCAGCTAGGGTAAACCATGTTAAGGTCTGTAGGGCCTTGTTGTGGATTGGGAGCTGTGGTTTCATAGCATTGCACATGACAGCTGGGTTTTGGATATGAGCAAATGGCGATTAAGTATGAAAAAAAGAATTATTATTATTATATAACCTCAGAACTCTTGCAGCTTTAAGACTGCACTCCATACAGGAACAGGGATGTGATGCACTCCTCTAGAGTGTGGGAAAGTCCTTGACTAGACTGTAAATCTTTCCATTTACCATTTCATGTCTTTCCCAACTGTGACCTAGACAGGTTTTTTTTTTTTACTTCCTCCAAAGTTCGTGAATACTTTTCCTTGTCTCTTTTTTTTATCCTTTTCATTAACATCTTTATATTTCAGTGAAGACCCGGCCTTGATGTGGACTTTTGTCCATGAATAGAGCCTCCAATATGAAAAAAGAGATTATTCATTTGCTCTTTATTATCTTTTCCAGTGTTTTACAATCTTGTTACTGAGACTTGCCTGCAATTTAGCATGATTTTCTGACCATCTTTTATGGATATAGGCCTAAAATTCGCCCTTTTCCACATCATTAGAATTACCCCTTCCTCAAGTGACTGACTGAACACCTGGGTAGTGGTTTAGCAAGTTCCTTTGCTAATCATCTTTCTCATTTTCAAGACATCCCCTCTGTGTCACTTAACCTAGTTAGCTTTTTATTTGACAGTTTACCTTTGATGGACTTATGGAAAAGTTCCTTTTTTTTTTTTTTTTTTACTGTGCTCTATTAAAAATCTCTCTCCCTTCCTTCCTTACTTTACAGTACTCATTCCTTGCTCCTTAATGCCTTTCATATGATGGCTTGCTACAATGTTTTTGTCTCCTCTTGAGCATATTTCCTCAGTTATAATAACCACAATGGTGCCATGGAGGTAAAATCCAAATAAACCCACAGGAAACTGAAAGACAAAGACACCGAGCTTTCATGTATTTTGTCTATTTGAGTTGCCCTGAAGATGTCTTGAGAAATTGACAAAAGCTTGGCATCTCTGTCTTTCTGTTTCGTATGAGTTTATATTGATTTCCTCCTGAATCAGTTAAATGAAAGATGATAAAACCTTTCCTGTACAGATATTTATTGTATCTGATCTAAAGCATTTTAAGAATATATAAAAGAATGTTAAGTAAGCCACCTAAATGTAGAGAAGATTTCATAATAGAGGTAAAGTTTTGTGCTCAGATATGCATCAGCTGTAACTTTCAACTTTGATGACAGTGCCATAACATATTTAACCCATTCACTGTTTCTACATTATAGTAATATTAAGTCTCTAGTGTTACAGAAAATGGAAAAATATTGCAAAAAATATATATGACATTAGACTATAATGGAAGAAGAAAAGCTCATACCTTCATAATTGATATGTAGACTGTAACAGTAATGTGAGTGAGTGAGTGTCATTCTGTTGTGGGTTGGGACGATGTTGATGTGCCACTTGGAAATGAGAAGTGAGGAAGCTCCCATATGCTCTGTGGTGTGTGGTTTTCTGAGCTTGTTTCATCACATGGTTACATTGCTTTGTTTAATACACACATGATTATCACTATGTATATTGTCTTTATCAGAACATCCCTGCATTCTTTTTCATTTGTTTTGTTAACTAATTCTTTATGGAATAACCCTTTAATGCTTAGCTAAGTTCCCCTTTCCTACCCCCAAAATTTACATTTTTTGAGTTGTTGAATACATTTAACCTTGCAATTTGAAAGTTATTCATATAATGGTAAAACATCACTTCAGGAATATATTTCATCCACTATTTTCACTCTAATGATGTCAGAGTTTTTGCAGATGTTTCAGCACAACATGCTAAAAAGTGCATTAATAAGGCTAGAGTGTTGAATGAGATGCCACTGCAGTATTTTATCATGTATTTAACTTGCATTGCAAAACTTATTACTGATTATTATTGTTTTTTCCTGTACAACAGATCTTTTCTTGTTATAATCATTGTCAGTCATTGAAATTTGTTTCATAACTGCAGAACTATAAAAGTTTGTGAAATTACCAGTTGCCCTAGTCAGATGCAGTTTTGTGAAGGTCATGCAGGCACTTGGCAACTCTGCCTCCTCTTTTTCCAGAAAACCTTCTGCCTCATCTTGGTCAGGAAGGGTCAGTATCCATAGAATCACTCCACAGTCAAGTATCTGTAGAATCACTCTCCACATGATCCAAAGACATATCACCATCTGCCTTGTCCTCTAAATCTAGCTTTAAGAATGCTATTCACTTTCTTTCCTAGAAAACTCAGGAGATGTGTTGACATGGTTGGAGGATGACTGATTGTATGAGAGTGTCATTAATTGCCACTTCTGCCACCACTGAGGCTTGGTGCTTTGCCTTGAGATATAGGCACAAAACTGGATGTATGAATATCCTTATAAAGGTGTTCAGCTTGTGTAATTACCCCTCTGGAGGCTTTAAGGGGTTAAGAGTTTTCTATTTTTGGGTTATATATAGATCTACAATATCCGTAGTCAAAATTTTCTTTTATATTTTTACCTTAAAATCAGGATGACATAATTCATCACAGCCGCTTTAGATACTGTGTGATACATATAGATCACTTTTATTAACTTTATACATTTAATCAGTGTCTTTATCATCCCAGGTTTGATTTACAAAGTTATTGATAAGAAAGTTATATATCTTTTTGGGTGAGAGAGTACAGTACTTCATCCTTCAAGACAGGATATTGTACTGTTGCTGGTAGGAGTAAGGTACTCTAGAATAGCATGAAAACTAATTGAAGGAAGTCAACTGAGATTATAGTCAATCACAAGCATGTTCTGTGCTTCATATGTAAAGTCTTAGCAGCAAGAATTAAGACAAGAACACTTTTCATTGGCATATTGATATTACCTGATCAGCATACTCATTCTTGACAGTGAATGGGTTGATTGTGTCCATAGAATTTTAGGAAACTTTTATATAGTTCAGGCAAAGAATGCATTGAGAGCTTTTTGCCCTTTTGATAAAGATTTTTTTGATGAATTTAATAGCAACAATGAATACTGTCAGTATTACACTGTCCATGTTAGGATTGCTGGTCATACTTTGTGTTTCACCAAAATAGGCTAGTCCTGCCATCTTTCCCATACAAATACAAAACAACTACTCAAATGTCATTTATTTTCTTCACATGCGTTCTCTTGCCATCTCCTGTCCGCACAATAGTTTCTAATGTAATCATGATAGAATTCAACAAAACCTGTGGCCCCTAATCCCTAGCATCATAGGTTGCTTAGTACCTTTGGGCTCCTACCTAACTGTTCTGCCAGTGAGAGGGAGAGCTCAGACAGTAGCAGTAGTATCAGCCCCTCCCTTGACCTTTCCCACTCTGATAGACCTGCCTCTTTTTCTCAAGTTACACCTCTTCTGTTAAACACCATCTGTTTAGTACCTCTCCTAATATCTTATTTCTTTCTGAGACCCTGTTGTCTTAATATGTTCTCACAAGCCCATTTCTCTTATACAACTGTAATCTCCACTTACGATCCAGTTCAAAGGTGGTGTCTCCGCGTATTCTGACATCAACATATATGTTGCATGCTTCGAGGACCCTGAGTCCCCAAACTTTGATGATAACTGGCTCAAGGCATATCTCCCAACTACCATGTCTTTCCTTTCTTTACTCTACTACTCTCCTAATTCTACAAATTTTATATTTCTTTGACTGTCTAAAATCCTGCCATGAGTCCGTGACATCCTCACAACTGCAAGCTCAGGTCGTCTACATAGGGTTCACCGTAGGGAAGGGTTGAATTTCTTCCATATGGATTGTGGGGGATTAAATCCCTCATGTTCATTTTCATTGATATACTCATACTCCTGACCAATGTGACCACTCTCACAGTGTTTTGGATCTCTCTCACCTTAAATCCTGCATGCAGTAGCTACACAGTCTATCTATCTATTTATCTTTTTATCTATCTATGATGCCCATTTGCTGTGGGAACTCCTATTAAGGGAGTGACCACAGAGAAACAGTCCTTACACGCCTCCATCACATACACTATTTATGCATTCTTCCACTATTTCTCTCCCTTCAGTATTCTTTCACCCTGTTTCTCCATGTCACACGTGGTCTTCCTCTCCCACCAACCCCTTTAATTGTATTGTCTTACACCCTCCTTGTTAATTCCCAGTCTTGCATTCTTTCCACATGCCCAGACCACCTCATAGTGTTATGTTTCACCCACTCTACAATTCATAACCTTTGCATTTCCTGCTATACCTCATCTCTGGTACATTCCTTTATTTCTTTCTTCTTTCAGTCTATTCATACCACATGCTTCTTTCAAATAGCTCATCTCCTTAACCTGGATTCTTGACCTCTGTCACTCATTCCATGTCCATGTTTCGGTCACTATTTGGAGGACTACGTCGACCTTTAATCTTCCCTGACTTCCACACACTTCTACCCTTCATTATTCTGTTATGGGACCCGGTTACTCTTCTGCCCTGCACTGCTCCCTCCCTTATATCTTCTATATCACCACATTTACCCAAGACAGTTGCTAAATACTTAATTTCTCCCATCGATTCCGGTCTTTCTTCCCCCTTATCCAAAACATAGTTTAGTATACTTTCTTATTTTACTTTACATGGTTTTGCAAAATCTTTACTTTCACTCTGTTTCCTTTCAAACACCATTACTTTACTTTTATTTGTATTTGCATTCAGTTGCATATGCTTACACACATCCTAAAACAGACTAACACAGTCTTGCCCCCAATTGCTTCGTCTGACCACAGTCTCATAAATGTATCTATTTTAATGGTACCTCTCCCTCCAGGAGCCCTTTCTAAGCATAAATATTGGCACCTTAATAAAGCTGACTGGAATAACTTAAGAAAATTCTTTTCTGACTTTCCTTGGAAAAATCACTATTTCTTATGTGGTGATGCTTCTGTCTCCACCAAACACATAGCAGAGGTTATTGTTGGTGGAATGTAAGCATTTATCCCCTCTTCCTCCAAGATGATCACTTTTTCCAGTTCATGGTACAACCATTTCTGGTCTGAGGCCATTTAGGCAAGGGATCAGTTATATTGGGCTTGGAAAAACTCTCCTTCCTCCAACTCCATTTCAGTAAACATTGAATGTACATTATTAATGAGACGAAACATTCTTTTGTTCAGAGTA
>JAUUDW010086278.1:0-15925 GCA_032361385.1 Panulirus guttatus
CTCTCTCTCTCTCTCTCTCGCTCTCGTCTCTCTCTCTCTCTCTCTTGAACTGAGAAATGTGTGGAATATCTACAGAAACATTTAATAGAATACTTGATGTGGTTGAGATCAGTTCCAGATGAAATGAAAATAGGTATTATGGAATGCTGGTGGCAGCGGAGAAGATTCATATTGATCAAGCAAGATGTGCATGAGCACTTTGCACTGACCCTACTATTATGGCATGCTATTACTGCAAAATCTTGTTGTAGGTACTTGTAGGCAGGAATGTCTCTCTCTAACACTATCATGTGATGAATATTGTAATTTTGAAAACTTTTACAACAAGAGATGGAAACCTATTGATGAGATTATTTATTGTATATATAAGAATCAAAATTGAATACTACTGTCTTTTATGGTAACTAATGAATCAAATAGAAATAAACATATTAAAGAGGATTCAGAAACACTCCATAAGCAATTTGAGGCAGTGGAACATTTAGAGCACCTTGAAAGATTTAAAGAATTGCAACCATATTGCCCAAAGAGAAGAGAAAGATAAACAGTGATCTGTGTATGACAATAAATTGAAGCTTTAAAAAAAATGTATTGAACTTCAAAGCCTCTCAACAGGGAAGATACAGACTTTTTAAGTCGTCAAGAATACCATGAAACATATAAGAGATAAATCAGATAGACATATATGACAGCCCAACCAGGAAGGTAAAATGATTTTTGAAAGTCCTACGTAGAGAAATTAGAGTCACATAAGGTGCAGCTGCAGTAAGACGTAAAAGAGTAATTGACATTTTTTTTGTCTGAAATCAGTCACATAAACCTAGAATAGAAGTAATGTGAGTGGCAGTGAAGAAGAATACTCATACTTATCAAGCAAGACATAAGGTGAGCACTACATGCTAGCCCTGCCATTATGGCTGAATCTCATCATAGGTACTGGAAGGTAGGTTCTCTCTCATGTGTGCCTTATATCATAGGAAATACAGTAATTTTGCCTAAGTAAATTTTAATAAGTAATGCACAATACTAGTTGTTACATAAGCTTAGTGGTAGACCTTGTAAGGCAGATGTGCATTAGTAAGAAATAAGCTTGTTTCATGGACTGAAGAGTGAAGTGGGTAGAGCTTAGGTAAGCAAATTATAACATGACCCAAATTGGATATGTTAGGCCTGCAGGTAACCTGTAAACAGGATGATGCTACAAGAAAAAGAAAACTTCTTTATTGAAATGTCCTTGAATAGCTAATATTAAAGAACAATTCCTCATAACAGCCACTCTTGTATGGATAAAGGTTGGGTATTATCTGAGTGATAAAAGGCATAATCTGCCAATAACATACAAAATATTTTTATTCCCATTAAGTATTTATGAAATAATTCTCCTCATTTATCATACAAATGCTCAATGGCTGGTCTCTGCTCTCATGCTGGCTGTGTTGCAATATTATATGTGCCTGTAGTACCTTTACATAATTCCCATCTGTCATACACTTATTTCAAATAAGCACAAGGTCAGGGGAATCAGGGATGGGTGCTCAATTTTGATACAGAACGATCTTGTTTGTTGATTCACAGTACTGTGATAGCCAGGCCATTGTCAAGCCAAAAGCAGTAAGGGTATATCAAGGTACCTGTCCATGATCAGTGAGTAGGGTAGAGGTTACGTTTTTGCTTCTGTAACCTTCTGTGTATGAGTCTGATGAATTTGTCATGCAGCTCTTCATTAGATGTAGCTTACTGTATATAGCATTCATAGATTTCTATGTCTCTGTTGATATTGACAACTTTGTCAGAACTCACACGACTTCCAAAAGATGATGTACACTGATTGGTCTTTTTTTAATTCGACCACTCCTCTCAGTTATAAACAGCATTTCCTTGAGGAATTTTTTATTTTGTGTTTGACATGGATATGATATCAGATAAGACATCCATCCCTGAAATTTTATGTAGTAATGAAGAACTTAAAGGTTATGTAGAGTTTTTCAAGGGGTAACGTCAGGAAATATCGAATATATGAGCACTTGAACTCTCATGACAGTATGTTCAAGTGCTGAATTCTTCCAGCCTGTGTGGTTTAGTATACAATTTTTTTCTTTTTTTTGAAAATTTTTACTAAATTTTCTTTTGATCTGTCATTTAAATGCAATTTTCAGTTTAAAGGTGATATTGGTATATTATCTTTATTAATATCATAATCATTATTGTTATTGTTATATTTTCTTTATTAGGGGTTCTGGAATTTGGGCTGGAAGTCCTTTTGCTGTTCATTTTTTGCTTTTTCATATTTTACTCTGCTTTACATAGATCACGAGCAGTTCATCCACTTTACTCGAGATGTTCAGGAATGATGACTTGTACAAAGGCCCTAGGAACCATTTGTGTTTATAGAGGGCTACCACAGCATCTCCCACCACCACCATGCTCTCCTACCCTAGCCACTGCTCCCTCCCTCACCACCACCACTCCTTCCCTCCCAGCCAACCATATCCTCCCTCACCACTACCACTTCCTCCCTCCTTGGCTACCACACCTTCACCATCACCACCATGCCTTTTCTCCTTGGCAGCCACACCCTCCCTTACCATCACCATCCCTTCCCTCCATGTTTATCACACCCTTCCTCACTACCACACCTCCATCCTTTAGCCCTTCCTCATCACTACCATGCCCTCCCAGTCCAGCTACCATATCTTCCTTCCCTGGCCACCACTCCCTCACTTATCATCACTTACTCCCTCCCTGGCTACTACACTAATCTCCCCTTCTTTGATCACCACACCATCCCTCACCACCACCACCATTCCTTCCCTCCTTGGCCACTGCACTGAATGATGTAGTGACATTTTTCAGTGATATAGCGACTCATACCCACTATTATCCTCTTCATACCTCCCATATTGCCCAAACAGCCATCCCATTCAAACAACGAAATATTTTCCTGAAAACTTTTCACCAGAGCAGCCAGTACTTTCTATCTTGCTAAGGAAATGGATGAATTATTGGAATTTATGTGGAAGGGAAAGTTGTCATGCATCTGGCAACTTCATCACCATGTCAGCATGCTGGATATGGACAGACAGGAGATTCATTTTATGGTATAGAAATATGTTTTTTGAGCTTAACTACTTTTACCTTTGTAGAATCTTAGTCGCCACATATTTAACATGACAAAATAGTCATATTCATATACTTTATTCAAAGATATGAAATTCAAAATCATGACACTGGGGGTTCAGAACATGCATGGGAAGGCTTCAGTTCAAAGCTAAGGTTTTGTACTAACATAAAATAATTCTCCCCATTTTCTCTACATAAAGGGATGATAAAGAAACAGTTCACAATGCATGTGCCTCTATAAATGATCCCTTCATTACTGTAGCTATCATTCCTGTATGAAAAGTGCCGTATTAGTAGACACTTGGATGCAGAGGGTATAAGGTGGCTTTGTGCAACCAGTTAGTGATTGGAGTCAAGATGACATTTTGATATCTTTATTACTATTGGTTGTAAGTGTTTTATTGCTATTGTGGGGAGAATGACCACTTTATTCATTGTTGTAAAGAATTTGGTAAATGACTGTAGGGTCTAATAGACTTGAACAGAAGCTTAAACCCATCAGACTTTATTTTTTTAGCTTCTCTAGTTTAGAATTTTTTGTTATTCCCTTAGTGGTATTGCCTAGACAATCTCATAATGAAAAGAAATACTTTAAAGGTGAAGATAACGAAAAAGTTTGGTTGTATTCATATTGAATTACCAGCCGTGATTTTTTCTTTATTGTAAGTGTATGATTTGCAGTTTTTATGTAAATAGAGTTTTCTCTGGTGTTGTAGATGAGTAACTCATTTGTTCTTTTTCAGCTTGTTCTTGGAGGCACATATCGTATTTTTAATGCAGTAACATCCTGGTTGGGTTTGGAAATGCGTGTGTGCTGGCAAGTAAGCAGGGGTGGAGGACTTGCCCCAGTCATTAGCTGCGAGGGTTTGGGTGATCCAGCTTATTGGTATCTAGCAGGAGTATGGGTGAGTGCTGGCTTCACTGCAGCATTTCTCTTTATTCAGGGTACTGCACTAAGTGGTGACCTTCTGGGAGGATTCATCACCATAATTTGTTTCTTCTTTAACCATGGGGAGGCTACACGGATACAGTGGACGCCACCTTTAAGGGAAAGTTTTGCTTTTCCATGGAGCATTGCCCTAAATATTGCTGTGACTCATGTGGTACGTGCTCCGCGACCAGTATGGACTCGCCCGCTTATACTGGGTACAATTACTTTGGTATACCTTCTCTGTTGGCAGTTTGCTCAGTTCACTGTTGTAGCTGTAGTAGGAATAGTATATGCTATGTATACCATAGGTATCATTAATCCTCTCCCAATGTTGTTAGTACTTTTAGGTATTTCCTATGGGTTCCTTAATAATGTTGTGCTCCAGTTTGGTAATGCACTCTTGGTTTCTTCACCTTTAGCTGGATGCTTGTTGGGAGTGCTACTGCTCTATCTTTTTATGGAACCTATAATTCAGCACCTTCCATTTCCAACTAATACTGGTGTTCAGTTAGCTTTTCTCTTCATCTCCTGTACCGCTTGTAAGATTGAGCTGTCTCGGATATTTGGTATTGAGGATGATGCTCATATAATTAATATAGTGAAAGCTAAATTCACAAATTATTCAGATTTCCATACACTTCTTTATACTTGCTCCCCAGAATTTGACTTTCTTCCGCAAGAGTCATTGTATAGATTGAATGAAACCTTGTTAATTCCCTGTGTAGCTATGGTTGGAGGTGCTGTCCTGATTAGTACCCTTAATAAAATCAAGAACAACATGATACAACGATTAGAAGAAGAAAGTGCAGAAGTGAAAACCCCCTTATGGTCTGGTGTTGATCCTGGAGTCATATATAATAGTGCAATGTTGGCTGTCTATGCAGTAATGGCAAGTCTTATCATGCGTTTGAAACTTTTTTTGACTCCTCAGTTGTGTGTTGTTGCTTCTTTGCTTGCTTGTAAAAAATATTGGAGAGTGATAGAACGAAGAGAAATTCACATTGCAATTTTGGCTGTGTTAGTGAGTGGGATGTGTGTACGAGGTTTTAGGAATATCAGTGAACAGAGATCCATTGTGGGAGAATATAGCAATCCTGAATTGGAAGAGGTAATTGAATGGATTCAGTCAGAAACACATGAAGATGCTGTGTTTGCTGGTCCTATGTCTACTATGGCCAATCTTCTCCTTTCTACGCAAAGACCCATAGTTAACCATCCTCATTATGAACATGCAGGACTAAGAGACCGGACCAAAAAAGTGTATAGTATTTTTAGTCGAAGATCTGCAGAAAGTGTATATGAAACCCTTCTCTCCATGAAGGTGAATTATGTGGTGCTAGAAGAGTCATGGTGTATTCGCAAGAGTCGACCAGGATGTGGGATGGTTGACATTTGGGATGTAGAGGAACCAGAAAATAAACACAAACCATCACTTTGTCCAAGATTGTTCCATAGAAGCCCTGCACCGTTTCACAGGGTTTTTGCTAATGATGTTTTTGTAGTACTTCAGGTTCCTTCTCGATACGTAGAAATTCCCCCACCTAGATATCATAGTGCATAGAAAAATTATGCAAAGTTGAATTAAAACATGTGTTGTATACAATGGTATCTGTGAAATAAGTGTAAATAGCATAAAAGAGTAGAACATTTGACAAAATTTCTTGAGAAGTGATTTATCATGATGAATTGTATGATATTACGTGGTATTATAGATTCCTGCTGGGCCTGTACAGAGCACTTAAGGATTCCACCTCATTAAGAATATTTTAGAAATATTTTTTTGTTATGTTGATTCTTGGCAGGGTTATGAAACCCTTTGTTTCTGCATTAAAGTAACCTTTGTTGTCCAGTATGATCTCATGTAATGTATGTTCTGTAAATGTAATTTTGTTTTGATTATTATAAGAAAATACATATTGGTATATAATTTCATATATTTATCAGATATGCCTGAAATTGTACTTACTGTGTTCAGATGTTTGAAATTAGAACGTAGCATTAGATACTGTACATTATTAATTCTATATTATGTATAAAGCAGCTCTATAAGTGATTTCAGCTTAAACAATTGTATATGATCATTCATCTTGAAGCAGTGTCAGTTGCTGATGCTGTGGTTGTTAACTTAATGGTCTCATTATGAATTGTATGAATAGAATGACAGAATGTTCTACTCTCTTGTTTATAAATGACTTCTTTACAAATAAATTATACTTTGATTAAAATTCTTTTGATGTGTATCATTGCCTTTACAAGTTTTTAATTTTTTCAAATGCTTAGTTGTAAATACATTCTTAAGATGTGGTCATTTTGTTGGAAGACAGTGCATGTGATATATTGCTTGCAGCGCAATGAAAGGCATCCAGAAGATCTGTAACTTAACTTAATTTTGATGAAACTGCTCAGGATGTTTTGAATCACCCATTATATTTTTATGAGCTAAAAAAAAAATATTCAACTAATATAATGATCTTTCAATGGAATGGGTGTTCATATTATCATAGACAGCTGCTTTATGAAAAAGCATAATATTTATTTAACATGAATTTGTTCTGATAGTTTCATTTGTTTGTTTATTTTCCACTTACCATATCCACAATCTGATGCTGTCAGTTGATCACATTCTCAGATTCTTTATTGTCATAAAGCTTTTTTTAATTTCTTTTTCTTATGCCCAGACTACAAGTTGGTGCTACCCCGTAAACAGCATGTATCTAATGGGATTTTACTCACTTCACCTGTCATGTTATTTATGAAACTGGATGATAACTCATCCATAGGAACCAAAGGACCACACAGCAATCTACCTAGGATGTTGACATCATTGACAGAGATGTGTGTTGTGCCTCCTGACCACCAATTCACATTACTCTCTTGTTCACGCCTCTGCAGTGCAGATGTGTGGACCAGTTTTCCTGTTCTTTTCAGTCTGTGATGTTCTTACTTCATGCTCTTTTCTTCAGGACTACAGAAATGTTGAATATGCATCCCTGTCATCTGAATGTATTTGTTCTTTTTCAGGTGCCGTGGATCATTAATGTTTTTCAGGTGTTTGTGAGTTCATCATACTGATACAATGAACTACTGTTCCATTTGTTTTGCTGTCTATCTATCTATCTATCTGTAACTCTGATGTCCAGTTCCTCTGGGAACTCCTGTTAAGGGGATGGCCAAGGCAGAAGTCCCCACTTATCCCTTTCCTTTCTTGCCAACCCTTGCATATGCCATTCCACACATTCTTGTTGTATATCTTTGTATTTTTTGAAACAGGTTTATGCTTCAAATTTTTCATATTGTGCATGTCTAATTTTGTGGAGTTTAAACTAAGTGTTTTTCTGTGAATGTCAGCCTCTCAATGGACACGTTCTTGTTATTTCAGTAACTCAAGAACAGTACAAGATAGAAACACTGTAGCATTACCATAGTCACCCCAGTCAAAATAATGAACTAATTAGGTCTTGGGGCAAATAATGGCAAAAATTTGTGTATTTGTTAGAAGATTTTTTTCATTTGGTATAAAGTAGGAGTACTAAATGATGAGAATTCGTAATGATTTAGAACATATACATAATAGACAAAGACAAAAGTAGTGGGATACAAGTTTTTGCAAATTAATGAGCATAGTATAGTAATTTTTTGAAGCCTTTTATTTAACTCGTGGTGAGACGTAAGGCTTCTTGTGTAATTTTGGCATTTATATATATCTCTGATCCCTGCTCCCTGTGGGAACTCCCTTGAGGGGGTAGCCATGGCAAAAGAGTCTTTACAGTTGGTGAACTCCAGTGCCACTTCTTAGCCTTAAATGCCACAAGTTTAGCAGGCCACTGGCAGAGTGCAACTCTAGCACAGTTTTCAGAGGTTCGCACCTATTGTTCCCACCTACTACTACTATCTGATGTTCAAGTCTACGACTACTACGTAATGCTCCCAGCTGATGTTCCTACTTAACGTTTCTATGTAATGCTTCTGTCTAATGTTCATACTTACTACTTCTATCAGTTGCTCCTACCATTTTGCTAAAAGGCATGGCTAGTGCTTATCATTCTGCAGGAAAATCTAGAGTTAGGAAGAATGATTTGTGTGAATTAAGTGTATGTCATGTATTATGTGTGACATGAAGAGATTGTATGTTTTTGATCAGTCCAAGTGTGGTTGGGTCAGAAAGAAAAGACAGCTTCCTGGGTCAAAAGAAAACTTCACAGCCACTGAAATGCTGCCTTACTGTGCAGCTGTCACAGACCCTCCTGATCCCCAGGCAGGCTGTACCAGTAATGTACCCCCTTCCCTATGGCAGTGGCCTTAGAATTTTGTTTTGGTCGATAATTGGCCTACCATGCTTACCTGGAATGGGATACTTTGATCATAGAGGTGGTTTTTCTGATTGGGACACACCGTAGCATTTTAATGGTGCTAACCCTTGAGAGTAACCCATGAATTATTGACTTAATGTTTTATGTGTGTTCCACTTAAAGCATGTCCCACATCTTACTCTTACTTTAGGTATATTGTCAGACAGTGTCATGCAATGTCAGAACATTGTTTACTTAGTTTACCTGTCAGAAATGAGGGCATTAATTTTGACTATGACAGTTGCTGTTTTCTGGTTTGTACACTCAACATATGTTTCTGTCATAATCATCAAGTAACCTTGTATCGTTAGAGTGGAGGTGAAGACAGATCTCATGGCTAAGTTTCATAGGCACCTGCTCTAGTAGTTTACTAAGGATTCACCTGGGAAGCTAATCCTTGCCATTCCTCAAAGGATGGAGCCTCAGCTGAGATTTGATTGTATTCAGTACACAGAACCTGAACAACTTGTTAGCCAAATCAACAGGTCCTTGGTCAAGTTGCTTTGAGACCTAAGTTTCTGTTTTATATTCATGGGGCCCTGTTTCCAGTAGCCTTTTAAACCTTTGTAAACTACCAGCATTCACTTCCTCTTAGGTTAATTTATTCCAACCATCCACCACCCTAATACTAAACCAGTACTTCTTAACAAAATTTCCAACGAGCTTTTAAACCATGCATCCTCTGGTGATGCATCTCTTGAAGAATTGGTCCCAGTTAGTATCATCCTGCTGATATAGAAACTTGAAGGTTTAGGGGTGCATTATAGTCCTCCACAGAGAAAACACTTTTGAACTTATCATTCAACTCCTCACATATTTTCTTATCATCCTCAAGAATTCTTACCTCCTATTTCCTTATATCAGTTGCTGTATCCTTTAGAGTTTGTTCCTGTGAATTTCAGTAAAAGTTTTGATTTGTCTTTCACTTTTTTCTACAATGCTTTTTTCAAAATTTCTTGGCTCCTCGCGCCTTACCTGGCATCACTCATTTCTTGCTCACCTGTATCTTTCAAATCCTGGTTAGTTGAAGTCTTTTATACCTGCTTTATAATACACCCCAAAGCTCTCTCACTTTAAGAAATATCTTCTTAAACGATATCTCTGCGTTTCAGTCCGATTCCTATGCTGGCCATTAGAGGTACCCATGTTCTGACCCCTTTAATAAAGATTTCACAGAATCTTCTGTAACACTGGTCCATACTATTATAATAGAATTTCCCATCCCAATCAGTACTCTCAGCCAAAGAACTTGGTCGGTTTTACATGGTTACCATGACTGCATTTCCTCTTTGGTTTCTGGTTTCTGTGCCCACTCTGACCCTCTTTTTGTATCTTCTACTATCACGTGATTTCACCGTGTGATAGTCTAATTTGTTGCTAGTTTCAAATGTTTTGAATAAGTTTTCTTTGTTGTAGAGTTGGTATTTATCAGAACTTTTCCAAGGACTTTGATCATGCACCCATTTTTCTATGTGTTGCACCAATATTGTGCTGATTTGTAATCTTGAAATATACAGAAGGTCCAACTTAAAACTTTGAAGAAATTATATTCACTTGGATTACTAAACTGTTAGCTGTGAATCTTTACATTTTCTGTTATTAAAAGTGTTTATATTTTGTTTCAGTTAGTAGATTTGGTATGTGTACCAGTGTTTCCACAGGAGATAGGTAGCCGAGTTATGTCGTGTTTGTTTAAAGCTTTATCGTGGACAAATGGCCATGTGAATGTTTCCAAACTACACTTGCATAAGGTTACAATGACAGAGAAGTTACCTTGATGAGGCTGTATCATAGAAAGTACTGTTTCATTAAAGAACTTTTCACTTCAAAGGAGTTTATCATTTCCCTGCTAGTGGAAATAGCTGCAGGAGTACCTGGAAGGAGGTTCTTTGGCAATTATAAATGAGGGAGATAAATGCAAAAGTTTTAGAGAGAGACTGTGGAGTGTGTGGGCTTGGGAAAAGAGTTTGTTGTTGTTTGCTTATGACACAGCACTGGTGGCAGATTCAAGTGAAAAACTGCAGAAGTTGGTGACTGAGTTTAGAAAAGTGTATGAAAGAAAGAAGCTGAGAATAAATGTGAATAAAAGGAAGTTTATTAGGTTAGTAAGGTAGAGCAACAGATTAGTTGGGGTGTGAGTGTGAATGGAGAAAATCTGGAGGAAGTGAATTGTTTTAGATACCTGGGAGTGGACATAGCAGCAAATGGAACCATGAAAGTGGAAGTGTGTCAAAGGGTGGGTGAGGGGACAAAGGTTCTGGGAACTTTGGAGTATATTTGGAAAGAGAGATTGTTATCTGAAAGGGCAAAAATGGATACGTTTGAAGATACAGTAGTCCCAACAATGTTGTATGGGTGTGAGGCATGGGCTGCAGATAAGGATATATATGGAGGAGGGTGGAGGTGTTGGAAATTAAATGTTTGAGGATAATATGGTGTGATGCAGTTTGATCTGTTAGTAATAAAAGGGGTGTGGTATTAAAATGGGTGTGGTAAACAGAGCTCAAGAGTAAAGGGGAAGAATGTATTCGAAATGTCTTAGAAGTAAAGTCAAGGGTTGGTGAGATGACAAGAGCTAAGGAAGGAGTAGCAGTACTCCTGAAGCAGAGGTTGTGGGAGTGTGGAAGAGTGTAAGAAAGTGAATTCTAGACTGATGTGGGTAAAAATGTAAGTGAAAGACAAGATGTGGGTGATTATTAGTGCTTGTGCACCTGGCCAGGAGAAGAAAGATCATGAGAGAGGCAAGTGTTTTGGGAGCAGCTTATGAGTATGTCAACAGTTTGATGCAAGAAACTGGATGTTGGTGATGGTTGATCTGAATGTGAAGATGAATTATGTGGTTTTTTAGGATATAATTGATGTGCTTTGGGAATTCAGTATTATGAATACAAATGGGGAACAGCTTGTGGAGTTGTATGCTGAAAAAGGACAGGTCACTGGAAATACCTCGTTTAAAAAGATGGACATACACAATAGTTAGAGTAACATAAATAGTTACCCCTCTGCCAGTGTAAAGGAGGGTTCAGGTAGTAGAGTAATGGTCCTTCCCACAACAGGTATACTCCTATGACTACACTTTCTTGTGTGACTCTGCTGCCAGTGATGGGGAGGGCTCAGGTGGTAGTCTATTGGCCTTTCCTAATACCTCTGCTATCTCAAGGAATTTCCTGTCCCCTACCCTTGGAGCAATTCAATTGGTAGTAGGCTGTTGACTTCAGCCACCAGTCTGGGACTACTGTCCTGACTGAAAAGCACTAAAGTGGTGCCTGGAACCGTTTTACACTCTCCATTTTAGGATTGCTGGTCTTACTGTCACATCAAATCATGACTAATGGGCTGATGCTGCCATCTCCTTACAAGTACCATTCACCTACTCACTTTGTTTTCTTCTCACAAGCTCCCTTACCATTTCTTGTCTGCACAGTTTGAATATAATCATGATCATCATCAGTTCTTCCATTCCTTTCATCTTTTATGCTTTAAATTTTCCACTTATGTATTGTAATCATTTTACATATTCATCTTTTTATACAGAGTTGCTTCTCCCACCTTTAGTAAGGTAGCATCAAAAACAGACAAACAATGGCCTAATTTGTACTCATCTGTGCTCTAGCTGTCATGAAAAGTGCACCAAAACCAGAGCACTACATCCATGACCAAACCTCTCAGACTTTTCTATGCTTTACTTTAACTGCTTTGTACTCCTTGATTCAGCCCATTAACAGCATGTTATTTCCTCAAAACACTGTATAAGTCTGATTCAGTTGATTCCATGCATGCTTCCAGTGCTTCTGAGTGTTCAGGTCTCAATACTCCAGAGTCTCCTTCACTCCATCCTTCTTACCTTGTAAGTCCATAACCAGTACTTGAATACAAGATTTGTGTTTTACTGCAATATCCTTAAGCAAGCTTTCAGTATCATTGTTTCACCTGCAGACTGACCAGTTTTCCAATGCTTTACTACAAAAGCACCAGAAATGTGCAATACCTTCAACATTTTCAAATACCTTTTACATATGCCCATACTGATTTTGCAGCCAGAAAATGTAAATTTCAACTTTATAGAAAAACTTCCATATGTCCATTTGAATTAGACTTTATAATCTCTTTTTCTCTCAAATTCATCTTTCTTATTGATTTACTTCAAAATGATCATCATTGCTGTATTTACATTCATGCACTTATCTCTTTATGCACCCTTTTTGATCTTTTGTACCATTATCTAAGATTCTTCACCTGGCTTCATTAATTATAAATCATCCATAAATCACTTTTCTAACCTTTACTTTTTTCATAATTTTTAAATCAACTTTTTTGCTATGATACAATGCACCATTAGGGGAAACATTAAGCAGTAACGGTCAAAGTGTAGAGCATGACCTTTAATGATTGTCTGTTACTTTGAATTTTAGATTAACCTTTCCCGTACACCAGTACATGCCTTGTACTGCTTAAGACCTTACAAACTTATCATTTCACTCATTACCAGCATTTTCAGTACATTCTTCTACCTTCATGTCATCACTCCAATAAAATGATAAGTGCTGCTTTTGCTTTGGAAGCAGAGCGCAGATTATGAATCATACTGACTTGTTAGGATTCTAAAATTATTGTTATATTATTTTGTGATATTAGGACACCCTTTTATGGGGCTCTTTCATCTTAGAGGCTGTGCTTCATGCAGGAGCAGGGTAAAATGGGGTGCTTAGGGATGAGATGTTTACAACATTGTAATTACCTATTTCTACAGTAGGGGGAGAGATTACACTCATTGTGACTTGTCTCCTGAACATTTTATGCCATCAGTTAGCTCTTTAAACCTTTGTAAACTGCCAGCATTCATTGTCTCATTGGTTAGTTTATTCCAGCCATCCACAATCCTAACACTAAACCTGTACTTCTTTACATCCTTTCTAATTAACGTTTTACCCATCTTATTGTTTTGTCTCTTGGTTACTCTGGTGCTGCATCTCTTGAAGAACTGTTCACTATCAGTATCATGGAGCTGAAATAGAAACTTGAAGGCTGTTCTCTCTCTCTCTCTCTCTCTCTCTCTCATAGTGGAAAGCTTTGTAGCTCTCAGTCTCACATTGTAGTTCATTTATCTTAACTTAGGTATCTTGTTCTTCTTTAGGTACACTGGCCAGATTGGAAAGGCATATTCAGGTTTTGGTCTGGCATATGTAGTGAATGATTTTATGAACGTTTTAATGGTAATAGTTGGTAAGCAGGTAACAACCAGGGAAGTATATTACCAGTACTACCCGCTTAGGTATCGTGAGGGTTAGTGATGGCTGCATAGTGAACCAGCACTTCAGTGGTTGTCAAGTTGCACTTGTCTGACCCAGGTAGCTGTCTTTTTTTTCTGCCTCATGCACTTTTGGACTACTGGGATTCTGTTCACAAACATACAGTCCCTCCTTGTCATTCATAACATTCGACAGCAACGAACACACACAGGTCATTCATTGTAACTGTAGATTTTCATGCGGTATGCACTATGCGCTAGCTTGCCTTTTGGCAAGATGGTAGGAGCAGTAGATATACGTAGTAGGTAGGAACATTTAGGTAGGGGCATTAGGTAGAAACAATAAGTAGAAGTAATAGGTAGGAGCATTAGGTAGAAGTAGTCTGTAGGAACATTAGGTAGGAGCCTCTGCAAACACTGTGCTAGAGTTTCCCCCTGCCAGTGACCTGTTAGGGGTGAGGCGCTGAAGGCTAAGAATCGCCGCCTGAGTTCTCTAGTTATGGAGACTCTATTGCTGTGGCCACCCCCTTGGGGGAGTTCCAGTTGGAACAGGCATCAAAGATATATATATATATATATATATTGATAGATAGATAGATAGATAGATCATGATCTATCTATCTATATATCTCTGACACCTGTTCCCAAATGCAACTCCCTCAAGGAGGTGGCCATGGCAATAGGATCTCCATAACTGGTGAACTCTTGCACCACTTTTTAGCCTTTAGTGCTTCACCCTTAACAGGTCACTGGCAGAAGGCTAAGAATCTTTGAGTTCCTACCTAACTCCACTGCCAGGGAGGGGGAGGGCTCATACAGTAGTAGTACCAGTCCCTCCTATGACCTTTCCCTCTCTGATAGATCTGCATCTCTTTCTGTTCACTATACCAACATTCATAGTCTCTTTAGTAACCTCTCTTCTGTGGAATGCCATCTGTCTAGTGCTCTCCTAATGTCTAACTTTTCTCTGAGACCCAGTTGTCTAATGTTTTTCTTACTTGCCCCTTTTCATATTGGACTATAATCTCCACTCGTGATTCCAGGTCAAAGGTGGTGTCTGTGCGTATTCCAACATCAGCACCCATGTTGCATGCCTCAAGGACCTTGAGTTGCCAAACTTTGATGTCATCTGGCTCAAGGTCTGTCTCCCAACTACCACACATTTACTTTGTTTTACCTGCTTTTCTCCTATTTCTACAAATTTCATATTCTTTGACTATGTAAGTTCCTTCCATGAGACTGGCATCCTCCTACCTAGCCAAAATCCTCTGCTTCAGGGATTTCAACAGTCACCTTAGAGAGTGGTTGAGTTCCCCCCATATGGATGGTGGTGGGTTGGAAGCCCTCATGTTCTCCATTCTTAATATTAAGATCCAGAACAAATTATCTCCCACCCCACCCTTATTCCTGACTCCTGTGATCACTCTCCTAATATTCTGGGTCTGTTTTTCACCTCTAATCCTCCTTGTTGTAACTACACAGTCTCACTTCCAATTGGTTCATCTGACCACAGTCTCACAAATGTATCTATTTTAATGGCACCTCCTCCTCCAGTAGCCCCTTCTAAATGTAAATTTTGGCACCTCAACAAAGCTAACTTGAATAACTTTTGAAAATTCTTTTCTGACTTTCCTTGGCAGAATTGCTCTCTTGTGTGGTGATGCTTTCTGTCTCCACCAAATTCATAGCAATGGTTAGTGATGTAAGAATGGAAGCATTTATCCCCTCTTCCTCCAAAATGACCTCTTCTTCCAGTCCATGGTTCAACTGTTCCTGTTCTGAGGCCATTCAAGCAAGAGATCAGACATATCGGGCTTGGAAAAACTCTCCTTCCTGTGGCCCCCATTCAGCATTTATCACTGCCCGTAATCATTGCAAGTATGTTATCCATGAGGCAAAGCATTCCTTCATTCAAAGAAAGTGTGAACACCTTGCCTTATCATCTACTGGTAGGTCTTTCTGGTCTGTAGCTTAAGTCATAACTAACAACTTCTGTTTCTCTACCTTTTCTTAACTTTTCCATTCTGATGGTACTGTGGCTGTCACTCCCATAGAAACTCTCTTTGGTTACCATTTCTCCTCTAACTTAATCTTGGATGACTCTAACATTCGTTCACCCCTGATGCTTCTCTTACTAATTTTATGCCCCTTCCTGTAATCTCTTTTTAAACTGTCCAAAAAAGTGCTTCCCTTTCTGGATACAAGCAAGGCTTATGGTCCTGATGGCATCCATCCCCATGTACTGAAAGAGTGTGCCTCTGAACTTGCACCTGTGCT
>JAUUDW010086388.1:4184-15924 GCA_032361385.1 Panulirus guttatus
CAGGCTGCTCATCCTTTACGACTTCTTGCTGGAAGACACACAGTTCTCTTCTAATAACTTACAGTTCCTTGTGAGAAAGCAGCCCCGAGTCAGAACACACAGCTCCTCGCTAGAACACACATTTCCTCGTCAGAACACATACACCTCCTTGCTCGATGGTTCCTAAGGACCGATCACAAAATTTCTTCCCCTGACATCCAGCAAGAGAAGCCAATGTGCGCTCTTCTGAGACTTGGACAGATTATTTTTAAAGGTTTCAATGGCCCGTCGAAATGGAGTCAGAATGTCACTCTTTTAGTAGATTGTTCTGATTCAGTGGGTAAGTGAATGACTTCTGAGGCAAGGGAAAGGCTAGGAGAGGAGGGAATGGCTCAGGTTGAGAGGCAAGGTGTGTGTGTGTGTGTGTGTGTGTGTGTGTGTGTGTGTGTGTGTGTGTGTGCGTGCGTGTATATATATATATATATATATATATATATATACAAGGTTACGAGAAGATACAACACGAGTTTAAAACTCTCTCTCCATTATGAACATATAGTAGTCACACACACACACACACACACACACATATACAGAGAGAGAGAGGAAGAAAGAGAGAGACGGGGGAACAATGACTCTGACACCGATGAATGAAACATATACATTTTTCGGTATTTATTCAACTTTAGCTAGTTTTATTACCTTCCTTCGCTACATCCGTTCATTCTACTGGAAGTTACGTTCAGTGTACAAAGCAGTATCATTTTTTCTAATTGTCAAGATGTCAAACAATCACTATATACAGCTGATCTGTGAACTAGAGAAGCAGGCTCGATCCAGTCTCATAAGAAGGCATACAGAGTTGCCGAGCTTGATATATGCAGAACCGATCATTCATTCACTTCAAGGTCCTGAGAAAGGGACATCCCTTCCTGTATTCCTTGGGTCAAAAACTGACTGGAATAGGAAAACAAAGGAATTCAAACAGGAAGAGACATTTGGTCCTTTCAAGGCTGTTGGAAAGGGAGAATAAAGTTTACTTCAAAAGTATTTGTTTTGATACGAACGATTATTCAACGTAAAGAGAAGTCAGAATAAATGGCGTATTCTGTGCATTTCCATTGGCCTTAAAAAAGGCGGCATAGGCCTTTGGACAGATATACTGACTCAGTAGCAGTAAGACGCCAGCAACCACAGGTGTAGGAATGATACAATCCCTGTAATACGATCGCACAGAGTAGACACCAGCGATCCACGAGATACGCGTAGTTACTTTTTTTTTCAATATATATTTTCTAGATATGTATAGAAAAAGCATTTCAGTTAGAGTATGGACAAAGGGCACATATCTATGGGTAGGTGGAGGCATGCTAAAGAGCGTACAGAGGGTACAATACATCGACATAGAAGGGTGACAGGTGGGCCCGAGTGGGGCCCAGGGACCCACTGGGGCTCTCCCATCAGGGAGGTCTAGGATGCGTCAAGTATATGATATATAATAGCAGAATAGTATATGCTTTTCATAACATCATAGATAACAACATTACTCGTGGGGGAGATCCAGCCTTACGCGTGTAGCAGGAGTATCGAGGTGTCTGTCCACGGCAAATGCATGAGCTGACCCCGCTTGCCCGACGCTTCGGCCACCCTTTAAGCTCTTCCTCTGTTTATTTGCGGAGATGCCCAGATTTAATCAGTGATTACCTGGCTTCAGCAAGTCTTGCCAGGGCCTCCTTGCTCGTGATTTTTATCGCGACTTACACAAACAGACTGAATATTCCTTTGGAGGAACTCACAACAGACTCGCCAAGTTGGATCCATAAACACGGGGACGGTGTGTAGGGCGAGCAAGGTGAACCGGCTCTGGCTATGGCATCCTATTGTCAGAAGGACCGAGGAAACTGTGTGTGTGCTCTGTAAGTTCTGGATGACGTGTTTACGTTGATATGGAGTGAGGGACTCTTAGAGTTGTGCTCACCTGCCCCATACAGTACGGTGCCAGATACTGTGGCTGAGCGGAGACCAGGGCAGCGTGGGATGCGTTAGTGTCTCAAAACTGAAAGACGCGCTGCCCTCGTTGCACTGATTCACACAACACCCCTGGCACTCTGCGTTACACGACATTCTCGGTATACATGCGTCACGCACCACCCTCGTTACACTGTGTCACACTACCATCCTCAGTGTACTTCCTCTGTGTACATCACGGTGCCACAGTTAGACTCCCATCTCATCCGACTTACCAATGAACATATTTTGAAAGTGAACGAAATATTTACACCATCATGTGATTTCTTTATATCTTTTTGTTTTGTTTTCATGTTTGCTATATAAACCTAGCCTTAACCAGGTACCTAATCCACTGAACAGCCTCATAGGATAGGATGATCAGCAGTGTTGTCTGAGGACCGACTGCCGTGGCCAGGATTCGAACATATGTGGATTCGACCTGGGCGACCCTTAAGGCGCCTCGGTCAGCAAGGCTAACCTTTATGTTTATACTTCTTCGTATATATATATATGAGACGTACAGTTAGTGGCTGGTTTTGGAACGAGTTCTTGATGCCGCTCGAACCGCTGGCCACTTGAACGATCTGCCCCTGTCAATCTAAATTCCTAAGTATTCTTCGTCCCATTACAATTGTTTAACAGTTCTTTGAGGTTGGCGTCCGGAATTTTTTTTAAAGAAATGAAGCGTTTCGGATCATTATGCTGAGTTTCTGAGTCCCAGTCACTCACATGTATCTGTCATCAAATTTTAGGAGACCTTAACACGTGGAGAGGCTCTAGTTTCTGTCACAATCCCGACTACGTAATCTGAGTAATAGATGAGGTTAGCTTACCTGGGAAGGGGAAGACTAACACGCCTGTCCATCAGGATGTTGAAAAGTGATGGAATGAGGAGCCCTCCTTGTGGGGCGCCATTGTCAAGACTGTTTACCAGGTTAATGTCTCATACCTTTGTCCTTGCTGGTCCCCCAATGAAACAATTATGATTTACCACTCCCAACAGATACCCTTCATTTCTTCTTCTTTTCTCAAAAGAATGTCGAAGATCTTTGACACATCTCTATGGAAGTTTAGAAACTTATATCAAGCAAGATTTAAGACATAAGCGTAACAAAGAGAATTGAGTCCTAAAATTTCCTGGAAATGGTGGTGGAAACTGAGAAATACATAAAAGCATTCTTAGTATCAAAGAACGAATATTGGACCAAACCGTAAGTCTGGCATTGTCGAACAAACTGTGCTGGGAACTGGTAGCCTGGAACAAAGTGTGGTGGATATTTATAGCCGAGACATCAATAATATTACCTCTACGTGCACATCAGTCGGCGAAAATGGCGATGATTATTCCCTTATCTTTGACGAATTTCCTCACCAATGAAGATAGTGATTTACAATACCCATAAATCTATTGATGGACAGTGGGTATATGCAAATTGTGCAAACTGTTGGTACGCCCTCAGAAAACCGACAATTTTAGGAGAGATCAGAGAGATTCTCATCCAGGAGTGACACGCAGCAACCCCGCCATGATAATTCGCTCGACAAAGTGAGTTGATTTTCTACAATCTGGAATTTTACTCGCGAGATAAGAGATCAGGATGGGTGGAGGGCAGTGAGGGGGCAACAGAGTAATGGTGTTGCTGCTGCTGTCGTTCCTCCTCCTCTTCCTTCCCCCCCCCTCCCTGCTACTACTACTACTACTACTACTACTACTTCCACTAACACTACTGCTACAATCATTATTACTGTTAGTAAATGTAGTGGAGGTGACAGAGGTGGTAACAGAAGAAGTGCTACCGAAGTTGTTATCAGTGGCAGCGTGAACAATAGATAATGCTGAATGACCAGTTAGTTAAGATACAAACAGTGTATGTAATGACAACTTAAAGTAGATTGCATTTGCTCTGAACCAGATGTAGACCGTCTTCATGTAAACCGGAAGTAGGCTGTACTTGGTATGAGCCAAAAATAGACTACTGAATGTGAGCAGCGAACAGGCTGATGAGACAGCATGTTAAGTGTGAACCACGGGAGGTCATGTATTTAGTGTAAGGCACTAGTGGATTGTATCAAGTGTGAGCCAAAAGTAGACAGTGTACTTGTGTAATCCAAGTATAATCTGTACTTAGCGTGAGCCAGAGGTAGACTGCAGTTAGCGTTAACCAGTATATTGTACTTAATGTTAGCCGGTAAACAACATTTTTTAGAGTGAGCCAGAAGTACTTTGTACTTGGTGTGAGCCAAAAATGATGATAATCATGGGGCCAGGAGTGGAGAATCTGCTCACTGAGAGCCAGAGGTTGGGAATATACACAGGAAGGAGACCGTCACGAGACGACCTTGTTGGGCCTACCTGCAGGTCTGATTTCCTGCCGCCGGTGTATCCCAGGACTGAAGTGGTCAGACATACCGCCCGCATTATACACACTTCGGACGTCGCACTCTCTATTCATGGGGTTGTTGGGGGGGCGGGTGGGAGGGTAGTTACGACGTGGAATCTCGTTCGTTTTTCTCGTGTTGATTTCCTTGATGCGTAATGTTCTACATTGTAGAGAGGTAGAGGAGGGGGCGAATAGTCCTCTGGAGGTCGAAAGAAGGGGGGAGGCAGCTGCACTTTTTCGTTTTATTCTAAGCAAGAGAAATCATACTGGGGTTGCTTGTACCTTTCAATATTTATGTTCGGATTGTACAGATGCAGGACAAGATAAGCGGCACAAGCTGTGTGGGTCAATCTCACTTCTGATAATGTGTTGACCGCCGGGACCCGTAACAGTCGATACTCGGACCAGTAACTGGTGGGACCAGCGAGAATAATGCCGTGTAATGCATCTCGATGGAGGGAAGATTAGGAATGATATATCCGAGTCACAGGGCCAGTCAGGTTGTGCTGGACCCCAGGCAATGTTGGCAGCCGGACTGGGTCCTGCGTTGTGACTCCCACCTCCGTCATAACATCCAGTCAGCCTTCACGAGGATGCGCCGTCCACTGGTAGTGAATGTATTTGCACCTGAAGTGTTAGCACATGTGAGCGTGAGGCGAGAACGTGAACGAAGTGTGACAATATGAGACGTGGACAGGAGAGTAGTTTATTAGGTGACGACGTGTGGTGGGACAGCAGGTAACCTTCTGTTTGGTAGGAGAAATGGGCGTATCCAAACATGTAGAGAGATAAACACGTACATACATAGGTAGACATACAGGCAAACAGATACAGACAGATAAGAAAATAAAGAAGAATTAATATATCATTTGGAATACGAGTTGGCAGTCGATAGATGTACACAAACGGACGGACTCGTAGTTTCTAGTGTGGACGAGCAGGGAACAGGCCAATAGGTGTGAGTAACAGTGTCACGTGCGGCCGTGAGCTCGCTGCCAGTGCCACCCACAGACGTAGGACTGGAAACCGTGCGAACCAGTGTTCGAACGTCGTTCTGAAGACAGTTGCAAGACTAATTTACTCTTCATCGTTAGGGATAGAAATTAGGTTAGAACATTGGAACATCTTGGCTGTATGTTTAATCTCCCAGTCACATAAGGTATATAGATAGGGTGTAGAGAAAACGCTTCACTCTTCTGTCGTCCTCATCCCATCGCTGTGAATGCGTTCCTTAGACTAGGAGTGACAGTGACAGTGTGTACGTTTCCGGACGGCTGCTACCGCTGGTGGGTAGCCCCAGCTGATGGGTGCCCTGGTTGACGGGTACCATGGCTGACGGACGCCCTGGCTGACGGATGCCTTGTTTGACGAGTGCCTTGGGTGAAGATTACCCACTAATAATATACCAATCTCTCATGCTGAAGCTACAGGGGGTATAAAATAGGACTCTATGGTTTACCACAAATGAAATATGTCCCTACACAGAAAACACCAAATAACAATATGGACGACTAACAAATAAATCAGTTGGCATATGTTTTAAAGAAGCAGCGAAGATGGTTTGGTAAAGGCTAAAAGATAACGATGCTACAGACTAGAGACATATCCGAGACCTGGACAGCAATATAAACATGGAATATCCTTGCTTCCCACAAAGGGAACCCCAAGACATCCATCGATGTAGACAATAAGCAATGCTTAGATTAGCTTAGCTACTTTTGCGTCCCTCACATCAACTAACAACAAACAGTGTCACTACATACACACCCTTAGCCTGCCGGAAGGTTATAAATAAGGCACCGAAAATACGTTTCTAGAATACTTTTCCACACACTCCACAAAGTCAACTAAATACTCTCTAACCCTATCTTCCATTTCAAAACTTATTCTCCCCTTTCCAATCCCTTCCTCTTCTTCTCTGACAACCCCCTTATAAAAAGAAAAGAATGAAGGGGAGGCGATGCACCAGACGCTTAAGGGCAGGTCTCAGTTGATAATGAGAGAGGATGATGCAAAACATGAGGGGGTGAGAGGGTAGGAAGACTGGTAAGTGAGACGGAAGTGAAAAGGCAAGAGAAGGGATGAATAACAGAGATAAGTGAAATGGTCGGGAGTGGGGTGAGTGATAGGAAATGGGGAGGTAGTGAAGGGGTGACTGAGAGAGTAAGGGGAAGGATTATCGACTGGAGAGTCAGAAAACAGCCAAAGGTGTGAGTGAGTGGGTTCGGAGAGAGATGAGTGAGAGGGTAGGGAGAGGGAAGTAGGAGGTGAAAGAGAAAGTGGAGAGCAGGAAAACAGTTAGGAGTAATTGAACAAAATCAAATGAGAAAATAAGAGTCAAGAGCGAGAACAGAGAGTCCAAGGAACAGGAGAACAGTAAGAGGGAGAGAGACGAGTGAAAGAGGTAAGTAACGGAGCAAAGTGATCGTGATGAGTGAGAGAGCAAAATGAGAGAGATGATTAAAAAGGGAAAGTGAGAGGCGTGGGGAGGGGAGGCATGAGGGACACATACAGCGGCTGCCGACAGTTTATTTGTTTACATGTGCTGGGGAAGGGGGGGAGGGGAGTTGACGGCTTCAGCTCCCCACCAGCCAACTGGTCCAAGCTTTAGGGAGAGGAGAAAGGGATGAGAGGGCGAGTTGGTGGGGACAGATGAAGGGGGTGAGAGGGCGTTGTCGTGGGGAGGAACGTAGCTGGTGGACAGAGAGAGGTGTGTGTGTCGCACCTATGGACGCGACAGCCGTGGACACATGTCAAGAATGGGCTTGAGATGTGCGGGGCACCTGAATAGGGTGAGTGGGAGGGTTTCACGGGACAGGGACAGGGGGTCGGTACAACAAGACAGGGACATGGGGACGGTAAGATAGGACAGGTGAGAGGGAACGGCATGACTGGACAGAGGTGAGTGGAAGAATATAATAGCACATATATTACCTAAACAAGGGTCACAATCATAAGTTCTTGATTATTCCGTTGTTGGTAACTGAGAAAAGCTCGGTCGCTTGATATCATAACGATGATGTGTTTGTGTAATGATAATGTAATGATAATGAACGGTTTATTCAGTTTAGCCACCATTCGGCTGAAAATAGAGTTGAGATATTACGCGACTGGGAAGTGAAAATATCAACTAGATAAACTGATCATAACAGAACTTAAGATCATGGTAGGGTTGTATGTGTGTGTGTGTTTGTGTGTGTGTGTGTGTGTGTAAATTTTGCATGCCTGATGAGTACATGCATGTAATGCTTATGCGTAGAATGTACTTACGCACATAAGTACAGTATACATGCATGGTACCATGCAAATGGCGGTAGTGTAGCAGTCCCCTCGTTCCCCCGCGAGGCGGCCCTACAGCTCGGGGTTAGCAGCACATGAGGAAGCCATACACTACATCAAACGCGGCGACAGACTCGCATTTTTGGAAGCGTCGGGCTGTTGAAAGAGTCCAGATAATGGAGCACAGACGGGAGTGAAAATGTTAGATTTCCTAAATAATAACCTGCAATATTCTCTTCTGCATCTTCTGAATTCTGACGAAGTATTTTGAACTGACTTACGAGCTTTCTGAAACTACTTCATGTGTGAGAAACATGTATATGATCTGTTAATTTGACATGCTTTTAAAAATCACGTTTATATCATATTCAACAGTTGGCTAATCTCAGACACTTCAGTCACCACTATCGACCCGACACCAAATGAAAGCACTGCATTTCCATGTATACTCAAGCATCCTTCAGTATACTTGAAGCATACGTGAAGAAAGTCTGTACAGACCCAATTAGTTTTGCAATCATCTCGGATAAAGATGGCTCCTTCAGCGAACACTATCTTTTACTGTTGAATATAGTAACACTGTCGGGTCGTGTGTGTCTAGCCCTCCCCCAGGGTAGAAGGTTTACGGTTGTCTACAACTACAGTCAGTCATGTCCACCTTCACGGTTTTCACAGAATCACAGCTACTTAATGGTAGCGATTTTTTTTCCCACGTACAGTAATCCATGCAACTGACGCCATTAATCAAGACACCGTCTAGATAAAACAACGCTACCTGAAGTTCACCAGTTATTCCGTATGTATTTAACCTTACTGAGTAGTGATCTGTATTTTGCACTATGTACACCCTAAGAAAGAAACGTAGCTGGACAATGCTGACTTCATTACATCGACTACAATCCAAAAACCCATCCAGGCGAAAAAAGTGTGTCAATAGTTTACACTGTCTTCGCCTTTAACAGCATCCCTCCAAACTATTACCTGAACTACACCCTCTACACCTCATAGTACACTCCCTTCTACACCTGTGCTTGTGTGGAAGGGCATTACCGTCCTACTTGTTCAGGGGCGGGCGGCTCTCAACACAGGTCGGCTGATCCTGTTAACCAGTCCAGCTCCCTTGTTGGCTCCCCGCCGCCGCCCTTGTACTGCTTCCTTGTCTCCCCCTCCCCTCTCATCTCCCTTACCTCTCCCACCTGCCACTACACCCTTCCCCTCTCCCACCTATATTTCCAGTCATCCACTGTAGTCTTGCTTTTGTGTTTTACCGTATTCTGCTGGAAGTCCTCACATCCACCACGTCTTATCCCATGATTAGCCCGTCTTTCCTCCCGCGGACTCATATCCCTCATTCTGAGTTCATACATATGCTATCGACTTCCCCACACACCCTAGATTCCCTCCCTCCCCTCCCCATCAGAGTCCCATCCCCTTCCTGCCCAGTTCCACCCATATGTCCCCCACTTTCCCACAAATTTCCAATTCACCCCCCCCACCACCCATCCCTTCCACTGCAACCTGTCACAGCGCCCGGCTGCCTCACTCGGGTTGTCTGTCTCGCTGCAGCTCTCTCCTTCCCTGTCTCTTTATCGGTTCTAACGTTCTGCGGCTGTCTGTCTGTAGTCTTGTCTCCCGGAGGCCTGTCTGTCTGTTGTTGTCTTTTTTCGGAGGCCCTGTCTGTCTGGTTTTATATTTGTTTACGCCCCGTCTGTCCGCCTGTTTGGTTTAATCAACTTCCTGTCTTTCTGTTTACTCGACTGCGTGTCTGTTTACTTTTTTCTTTCTGTTTGTTTGTCCTCTTCAGTGACAAGCCTATCGTTCTCATTCTTGACGATTTATTGTCTTCTTTATTCCTCTTGTTGCCTGTCTAATGTACTTCATATTTGAGGCTCCATTGTTTTATGTCTTTATAACTATATATATGTTTTGTTAGCTTGCCTTTCAATCCTTCCTCTTCTCTGCCTGTCTACACGTTCCCCACACGACAGATTCTCTCTGATAACATCATCTTGGATATAATTAGTCATCGTCTTATCAGTTACTTATGAGAATTTACATCTGCCATTTTTTTTCTTTTTTAGACAAAAGAAAAGGACAGTGTTATATTCTTACTAATCCCATACGTTTCGTCGTTCACCAGGAGTAGGAGATTCTAGCGATTTAACAGGAGTCGATGTCAGGCATGATGTGTTTCTGGGACGTATGTGCCACTTCAAAATATAAACGACAGAGTCTGCAGAGTACATTGCTTGCGTATTTTGTGTACACTAAAGTGTTCAGCCAGACGTTTTGTCTGGTCTGGTGAATCATTACCGTCTGAGGCTGCTGCCTTGTTGGAGGCCAAGGGAGCTCTGCTGCCTTGGTGGGGAACAGGGGAGGGCTGCTGCCTTGCTTGAGGCCACAGTGGTCTCCTGCCTTATTAGATTCTTGGGAGGGTCTGCTGCCTTGATGGAGGTCACGAGGTCCTGCTGCCTTGTTAGAGGCCAGCGGACGTCTGTTGCCTTGATGGAAGTCACGGGAGTCTGCTGCCTTGTTGGAATCAGGGGAGGGGGTTCTGCTGCTTCGATGGAGGTCAGGGGGTAAGGGGGATTTTCTTTATTAGGAGTCACGAGGGACATGTTCCCCTCATGGCGACGAAAAAAGAAACATCCAAAGTATTTTACCACGATTGACATGAGAAAGACCTGGTCTGACCCTTGTAGGGGAGTGTATAGACCCTATGCTGCCAGCGTGACAAAGGATAGAGTCGATGGTGTGCCAGAACTTGGACAGCAGGTCAACAAGTCACAAAACAGACAAAACACTACCTTTGTGACCCCTGTAATCCTTTTGCGCTGCCGCTCACAGGATGAGCATAGGGTGCACAATAAATTTGCCGGGGTTACCGGCACAAAGCATCACCACCACAGTCCCACACATTCATTAACCATGGCCAGCAGGCACCCAGTAAACGCCGCGAGCGTCCAGTGGATCCACAAGGCATCTGATAGATTCACCAGGTGGATCCAACTGGCGTCAGTGGATCTAGAACACGTCAAGTGGATCCAGCAAGCGTTCAGTCAGTCCAACAAACTCCCAGTAGATTCAGCAGGTTCCAGTGGATGCAGGTCGTTTCGATACCATTGAGGAGGATGGGATCAAACAATAGTCATTATGCCGGTAGCCAGCAGTCTAACAACCAACTTGTTGCCGATGCACGTTAATTGGCAGACATGATTTAGTTCCACTCTCAGTCGTCAAACAGAACGTTTTAGACAAAGAACAGTAGCCGGTATAAAAGCCTTTCCTGGACGAATGACAGCAATCTATCTTTGCAAAGTACAGGCTTCAGCGCCGGACAGTGATAAGTTACCATCATTCATAATGAAACTGATACATCATTGTCCAACTGAATCTTGTCCAACCTAACCTAATGCAACCTACCTCAATTGATAGTACATAAAAGTTTATATAGTGATGCCTTTTGAACCTAAACCTTCACCCTTCTTCCTCGCCCCCCCTCATACGATACATCAGGATGTGGGCGGAGTTGGATGGACTCAGTCCACACATTAATTCCATGCAGGGCATTCGTCATTCAAGATCAAGTTTTCTCAACGTGAACCAAGTATTGTCATCTTGGGAGTAAGATCGTCTCCGTCATTATGCACTCCCGGATCCAACGCCATTCAGAGGGTCTGGGCTAGAGGAATGGCTTCAGGAGTTATACAAAAGATGAACATTTTACTTCGGGTATAAATGTTCAAAATGTGTGACGCGCGAGGTAAGGAGAACACGTGGCACAGACGGACCGGAAGACGACTTCAACAACAGTCACACAGACACACGCAATAACAGAGCAACAGGCAAGAGGACAACGACAGAAAACAGACAAGGGTTAACGCTAACCCAGACACATCTACACTGCACAAATACACATGCATTTATATCTTTCTTTAATACGGTGGCCGGGCAACGGTCGCTGTTAGATAATTAACTTCAGAGGAAGGGAAACAAAAAAACTAACGAGTTTTGCTTTCATTTTTTCACAAGGCTTCCTCAGATATCAGTACGCAGCCTCGGCAATTACTCGGTCTCGTGTAATTAAAAGA
>JAUUDW010086498.1:0-13433 GCA_032361385.1 Panulirus guttatus
AAAAAAAATTTTAAAAATTTAAAAAATTAAAAAAATTAAAAATTAAAAATTAAAAATATTTAAAAATTATTTTTACTTGGTAGTGTTGGAACCATAGGGACTGATGTGAGTTACAGGATGAGAGAGGGGATTAAATGACGTGATACTTTAAGGAGTTTATGGCTGGAAAGGTCACTGTCTGTAGAGACAAAAATAGGTTTTGTTTAAAGGTATGTTAGTTCCTACAGTGTTACATGGATGCAAGTGATGATCCTTGTATACAGAAGAAAGGAAGAGTATGGATATACTTGAGGACAATTTGTAGCTAAAGGTGGATTGACATGTAAGAAATGAGAATCCCAGAGACAGGTGTAACAATGAGAGCAGTGTTTTTAGGAGGGCTGACCAAGGTGTGCCATATGATTAAGGTACCTGGAAAAGGTGAGTGTAGAGAGAGAAAAAGAATAGGATTTCAGTCAGAGTTGGAGGGAGCAAGGAAGAGATGGAAGGGTGGGGCAAAGGAGGCTTTAGGTATGTCAGGGCCTGAACTTAGGAGGAGAGACATGTTTTGGATGGAAAGAAGTAAAGTAATTTGCTATACTTGTGGAGATACATTGTCAGTAGGCTAAACAGGGTACACAAATTAGCAAAGAGAGACCATGGAGTAATGTGCAGTGCGTGGCTGTAGATGGTAGTCTCTGGTTGCATTACATGATACATAAGAGCTACAGACTGAATTTCTGGTAACGAGGCCATCGTTTTTATGTTTCTGATGCTATCTCACATAAGTAGGGAAGGCAGTTACATAAAAAGAGAAATATTTTTTTCTGTTTCAGAATGATAAATTCATATGAAATTTGTTTCTAGAATTTTGTTTGTCAAAGGCCCATTTCTTAAAATTTCTTTACAGATCTTGGATGATGTCACCCAGTGTCTTTCGTCGTATTCCTCGACATCACTCTATACGTACACGTCTTCATCTTCCGGGACAGTGTGCACCTCTTCAGGGGACAAATGGTACCTCAGAAGGAGCTGTAGGAGGGAGACTATCCCCACCTCAAGGCTTAGTAGAGCAAGGAGCTCCGACCCCTACTCCTGGGGATGGAGCTGTTATTGGTCCACTCCCAACGCCACCACCTGATCAGGGACACTCAGAAGAGCAACCACGACATATTGTGCGAATAGTGTCGGGCAATCAGTACGGAACCCAAACACGCACGGTAAGATTATGCCAGTACTGTGAATTTTGATTTTATAAAGGGAATTTGAAGGAGGTATATATAGTTTTACTGATATGTGGATGTCACTGAATGGATCAAGATGACAGTTGGCCCCTGTTTCTCATAGATGGGCCATTTTGGTAAAGGAAAATTGTGAAGTGAAGAATTTTGGCTTAGTAAGTTGCCTCCAATATGCTATGAACTTTGATGCATTCTTTCTTTACTTATTTCCTTTTGTCTATGATTACTTTTTAGTTATTAATAGGATATTATTTATAGAAAAAAATTGGATAAATATGTGATGCAGTCAAGCATTAGTGGCACAAAACTATTGGTTTCACAAGTGATCCTTGCTAATGGTGTTGTTTAGAGTCAGAATTTTGTGAACAGAAATATATTGAGTTTGGTAATATGAGGCGTTTTAAACAAATTTGGGGTTTGGAAATTAGTTTGTCAAAGAATGTTTAATGTTAGTGGAGTCAGGAGAGTAGTTGGTATAATAGAAAAATATTAGTAGTTGAGAGAGAAACTTAAGCTAGGTTACAAGTAGCATTATAGCAAAGAAATTACAAACTCTTGAATTTAGAACTTAAGATGAATAGTTTGAAGTTGAATGCAGAATTTACATGAAGGTTATGTGAAGGTGTTCTTGCTCAGATTTCATGTCAGATGTGAGACCTTCATTTTCTGAGGAATCATTAAATATGAAGATGAGAAGTTAATGACTTGTTTGATAGTAAAGGCAGTAAGAGAACAGTTAATTAAAGAGTGTGATGTTAGTTGCATCAGGTGAGGCAGTCATGGATGACATATGGATGAAAATGCATAGGGTTGTTTTGGCCACATGGATTCGTGTGAAAGTTTGGTGATGATGCTTCAAGGTATCGTGGTTGATGGTGGTAGGGAGGTAAACCACTCAATGGTTAGTTTGTCATTTTTCAGCAGGTAATTGGCAAAAGTTAGTGGCTGCTTGTGCTGTCTGTCTGTTCATCTAGCTATAGACATATGATGTTATTGGGCTTCACCTGCAGGAGCTTACACTGCAAATGAAAAGTTACTTTTTTGACGCTGTATCTGGGAGTGCAGTCTTGTCAAAGAACTTCTCATTCCAAAGGAGTGTACATGTCCCTGCTACTGGAAGTAGTGTAGCCATAGGCTTCTGGTTAACACCAGGGCTCTTTTAAAGAAATTGGTCATGGGGCAATTACGAATAAGCAAATCAGTATTTCTGTCGATTTATCTAAAATTATAACTAGTATAAGGAAAATGCAATTGCAACTTTTTTTCATACATATCCATCATCCACGTTGGCAAGGTAGTGTCAAGAACAGAAGACAGCCTTAGAGGGAAAATCCTCACTTGTCCCCATTCTCTGTTCTCTCTTTTGGAAAAGTAAAAAAGGAGGGGAGGATATCCAGCCACCCACTCCCACCCCTTTCAGTCGCCTTCTACAACACACAGGGAATGCTTGGGAAGTATTCTTTCTCCCCTATCCCTAGGGATGAGAAATAAATTTACCATAAAGTTTGTGATAATGTAGACAGAGAGGCCTTGTGAAAGGTATAATGAAATATGGGGTAACTGGAAAGTTACTGAAAGTAGTGATGACTTTTTACCATGAGAGATATGTATGTTTACAAGTAGGAAAAATGGAGGATGAAATGTTTCTGGTGGAGGATGTTTTGTGTCAAGGATGTGTGATAGTACAATAGTTGTTTGGTTTCGTTTAGATGGGTTGGTGAGGTAGGTGTATGTAAAGGTTTTAGAGCAAGAAGCAGATCTGTGATATGGCAGATTCCAGAGAACAACCCATATACTGATGACAGATGTAGCTAGAGTATGTGAAAGGAGAGAGTTGAGTGTAAATGTAAATAAAGTTAGGTAATGAGGTGCAGCAGGATGGTTTAAGTATTAACATGAGTTGGGAAGACCTAGGGGAATTGTAGTGCTTTAGGTACCTGGAACTAGACATGGCTGCGGATGGAGCCATTGGGGCTGAGATGAGCCAGCCCTCTTAATCAGACTGTGCTTACAACTGTATCTCTCCTATACTGTCACCTTACATGATCAGCCCACCTCACACTACATGTCCTCAAGAATTTCACTTCCAACACATCTATCCACTTCCTTTCTTTTGTGTTCAAGGCCCATGACTCCCAGTACTTTTGGGACCACCATGTTTTCAGATGTACCTGTCTTTGCCATAAATGACACTGACATCATCTTCCACATGCTTTTTAATGCACCCAGGACCTTAACCCCCTCTTCCACCATATGACTTACTTCAGCCTTCATGGTTCCATCGGTGTGTGCACCTCTTCAGGGGAGAAATGGTGCCTCAGTAGGACCATTAGTAGGAGAAATATCTCCATTACTAGGTGTTTAAGAATCAGGAGCTCCCATCCTTACTCCTAGGACTGGAGCTGTTATTGATTCACTCTCATCACCATCACCCAATCATAGACATTTACAAGTGCAACCACAATGTAATGTATATATAGATTCTGGCAATCAGGATGGCATCTAAACATGCATGGTAAGATTATGCAGATAATATGAATTTACAGTGATTATGAAAAGTGAATTTAGAGATTTATTTCATGTAGAATGTCAGCGAATGGATCACAGAGATGATTTGTTGGCTGCAGTATATCATGGAAGGGTCACTGTGATTTAGGAAACCAATAACATAGGAAAAAGTTTGGCCTGGAGGACACTTTTATCATGTGGAGTGCTTGTAATATGTTATGAACTTTATTACATTCTTATGTTACTTTTTGCCATTTATTCTAGATTGTTTCCTTCTTATTAGTGGGGTAGTATTTATAGAAAGTTTGTTTAATATATGATGCAGTTAAACAGAAGTTGTACTAAATTGAAGGTGTCAGAATTTGTCTGCTCTGAAGATATTAAAGTCCATTTGTCACCTTTAATGCAGAATCCTTTCACCTCCTTTCAACAATGCAGAATCCATTCCCCTCTCAATCTCACAGCAGAATCCATTCCCCTCCCTGTTTTCATGCATAATCCATTTATGTCAAGCTAGAATTATTTTGATCAGATTATATTGATTTTGGTAGTAGGAGGAAGTTGTTGAGAGTGAATGCAAGTAAGAATAAGATTCTCATGGTTGACAGAACTGGGTTATCCCAGTGGAATTTTATTATGAATTGGAAGAATTAGTAGTTTTCAAAATGTCTAGCTGTCTGGGAATTTAGGTTGTCAAAGGATGTTTTAATTTTGGTAAAGTTAGGAATGCAGTCAGTGATGTAAAAAAAAAAGATTGGTAGTTGAGAGAGAAATCTTAAGTTACGTGTTTGATATCAATTATAAGATATAAACAAGCGATCTGAGAACTTGGTTGAAGGAGTAGAAGTTAAGTGTGGAATGTGCAGGAAGCTTGAATGGAGTACTTGATCAGAGTCATTTTAGTGACTGTGAGATCCTTCATTTTTTTGAGGAATTATTTGGTGAAAAAAATGAGAAAATTCATAACTTGTATGATAGTAAAGGAAGTAAGAGAACAGAATTTTAAAGAATGAGTATATTAGGTGTATCAGATGAGGAAGCCATGAGAGTCACTTTGATGAAAATTTAATGAGATGATATGGCCATATAGAATATTTATATGATAAGTTGGTGACAAATGATGTCTTCAAGGTAGCATGGTCGATGTTTGCAGGGAGGTATACTATGTGATGGATAGTTTGTCATGTGCAACAGGTGATATGCCAAAGTTAGTGGCTGCTCCACTGTCATTCTTTCTGTTTGTTCATTACTGTATCTGTCTGCTTCTATGTTATTCTATCTACAATTATACTTCTGATATAAGGAAAGTTTTATAGTAGCTGTGAAAGAAATGGTTGCCATAATTCATAAAATGTATCATAACATTGTGAGAGAGACAGTGTGGATATATGAATATATTGGGTAAATTGAAGGTTATAATGTAAAGCTGAGTTTTTACAAGGGAAGCACTGCATGTGTATGAATAGGAAGAGAAGAGAGCAAATTGTTTCTGGTGAAGGTATATCTCTTATGGTGGATGTGTAATGTCACTGTCATTGTTCAAACTGATCTTGGATGGATTCGTGTGGGGAGTAAATGCAAATGTTTTAAAAATGAGGGCAAATCTCTGATATGCTGCCATTGAGGGGCAGCATGGGAGGTGAGTTAGTTGCTGTTTGCAGGTGACGTGGCCCTGGTGGAAGACATCAGAGAAATTCCAGAAGGTGAAGGCAGAATTAGAAATGTATGTATAAGGGGAAATTTTGAACAAAAGTAAGCTGTAAAAAAAAAAGGGTGGGGGGTGAGAGACAGGGTGGTTTCAGTGTAAGTTTGAATGGGGATGACCTGGAGGAGCTGAAATATTTTAAGTACCTGGGACTGGACATGGCAGCAGATGGAACCATGGGGGCCAAAGGAAGTTGGCCCTGTTTGTGGGACTTCACTACTACCACACCTCTCTTTTACTCTGTCATTCCTTGCACAATTAACCTGTCTCGCATGACATATCTTCTTCAGGCATTTCATTTCTAGCACATGCACCCTTTTCCTTTCGTATGAATTCACAGCCCAGGACACGCATCCATACAACAATCTTGCAACTACTTTGCCCTCAAATATACCCATTGTTACTCAAACAGACTTTGATATCTCCTACATAATCCCTAATGCACCCAGGACCGTAGACCCTTCTTCCAACCTGTGACTCACTTCAACCCCTATGGTTCCATCTCTGTCTGCACCTCTTCAGGGGACAAATGGTACCTCAGGAGGAGCAGTAGGAGGAGGGAGAATATCTCCAGCACGAGGCTTTGTAGAACCAGGAGCTCCCACCCCTATTCCTAGGGCTGGGGCTGCTATTGGTCCACTCCCAACACCACCACCTGATCAAGGACATTCAGAACAACCACGACATATTGTACGAATAGTTTCTGGCAGTCAGGACAGCACCCAGACATGCACGGTAAGATAATGCAGGTACTATGACTTTATTTTGATTTTAAAAAGTGAATTTGAAGGTTAGTCACACATTTAATATTGTTGCTGGTAGCCTGATGCCACTGAATGGACTACGAAGTTGATAGCTTGGCTCCAGTTGGTCAAAGAGGGTCACTTTGTTAGAGGAAATCAGTATTATTTGGATGAATTTTGGCCTTGAGCAAACTTTAATCATGTGTAGTGCCAGTACTGCATTACGACCTCGAGTGCATTCATACATTACTTATTCACTTTTATTTTGGATTTTGTGTCCCACTTATTGATGTAGTTAATTTATAAAATGGGTGAATATGTGATGCATTCCTACCATGGTGGCACAAAATAGATGGTGTCATACTTACTGTATGCTAATGATATTGTTTAGGTATTTAAGTTAGAACTAATGAGATAGAAGTATGATGATTTGATAATAGAAGGAAAGTGTCTAGAGTTACTGCAAGCAAATAAAGATTCTTTTGCTGTTCTGGGTTAGGGTTATCCCAGCGGAATTTTAGTATTAACATTAAGAAATGGTGCTTTTAAGAAAGTTTGGCTGTTTCAGAAAATGTTTAAATGTTCATAGAATTAGAAGAACAGTAGGGGAAATAGAGAAATAGCAGTAGTTAAAAAACAAATCTTATATTTAGTGATATTTTAAGTTTTTAGGAGTTAAACTTGTAAACAAGTGATCTAAGAGCCTGGATGAATGAGTAGAAGTTAAATGTCAAATCTGCAAGATGGTTGTATACTGAAGTATATGATTGAATTCATTTCAGTGAGTATGAGACCTTCATTTTTTGAAAACAGTTAGGTAAGACATGAGGAGAGACTATCTGCTTTTTTTTTTTTTTATAGTAAAGGAAGAAAGAGAACAGTTAATTTAAAGAGTTAAGATATTAGGTGTATCAGGTGAGTAAGTCGTCAGAATCATTTTGATGAAAATATAAAGGTGTTGTGGCCAAGCATAATACTTGATATGAAAGGTTAGTGATCAAGATACAAAGTGATATGATCATTGGTTGTGGGGAAGTATAACATGTAAAAGGATGAATTTTCATTTTCAACAGGTGATTGGCAAAAGTTGTGGGCTACACTTGCTGTCTTGTCTTGCTAGCTATCAGCCAGTTTGTCTGTCTGTCTGTTTGTCTACAGATGTAACTGTAATGTAAGGAATGGTCATTCCAAAAAAAAAAGTTACTTTATTTGATAAAGTATATGATAGAGAAGCCAGAGAGGCCATGTGGAAGATGCTGCAAACACTAGGAGTGACTGCAAAGTTATTAAATGTAGCGATGAGTTTTTGCCTGGGGAGAGTAAGGCATGTATGCTTTTTGGAAAGACCGAGCGTGAGTGATTCTTTTAGTGTGAGGGGTTGTTCTTTGATATTCTGCAGATGGGTGGTGAAGAAGTTACTGTTTGCAGACAACTTGGCTCTAATGATAGACTCAAGAGAGAAACTGTAGAAACTGGAATTGTTTTTTGGTAGTTTAGGAGAAAGTTTATCAAAAATATAAACAAAATAAGGGGATGTGTTGCAGCTGGGGGTGAGACAGGATGGTTTGAGCATAAGTTTGAATGGGGAAACATGAAGGAGTTGGAGTCCTTTAGTTACCTGGGACTAGACATACAGTGGATTGATATATAGAGGCTGAATTGTGTTGGTCCTGTCAGTCGGACTGCACCTGCTACCACAGGTTTCTCTTACACAGTTATTCCTTACAGGATCAATCCATCTTAAGCCACATATCATCCTCAGGTATTTCATTCTTATATTGTATGTCCATCTGTCTTTATTGTGATGTGGTCAAGGCCAAAGACTCACGTCCATAGAATACTGCTAGGACTACCATGTCTTTAAACATACCTGTCTTTGCCGTAGCGATCACCAACTCTTTCATTCCACATGCTCCCAGGAAACTTAACCCTGTCTTCCAAGTTACAACTCACTTCAGCCACCATGGTTCCATCCACTGCCAAGTCCATTCATACTTTTATTCAGACAATTCTGTCTCACTCCACTGCTACACTTCAGTATCTTACTTTTGATCACATTTACAACCAAATTCCAATTTTCTTGCACATTTCCAAACTCTGTCACCAGCTTCTGGAGTTTCTTCCTGTAGTTTGCCGCCAGAGCTGTGTGATCTGCAAACAGCAACTGATTCATCTTCTATGGCCCTCCACCCTTGCATACTACAAATCTGCTCCTTGCTCTGTGCCCATTACAGTTTACCTATCACCACCTCAACCATAAACAGATGCAGAACAGTTATGAAGACATCATACATCCTTAACAAAGACCCCTCCCAAAAACAGAAATAGAAGAAAGAGACAAGTGAAGATTTCTTCTCAAAGGCTGTGGTTGGGGGTATCTGAATATGTGGCTGTAAGCAGAATGAAAAAAGGAGAGATAGGTGGTATGTTTGATGAGAGAAAACTTGGATGTCTTCATGCGTGAGAAAACTTGGATGTTTTCATGCTTACTTACATTCACCACTTTTTTCACACATTTCATTTCCTGTTTTCCTAAACCTATCACCATCTTTTACATATGCCTGAACCAAGAAATGATTAGACATTTTTTTCTTTGCTGCCCTTAACACATTCACATTCAGCAACCTCTCCTTTTCGTCCTTCTCAGTTAATACTTAATTCGTGAACTCCCATTGACCCCAGTCCCTCTCACCCAAATATACGTTCACGTGCCCCTTTTTGTAAACCATGTATTTCTGGTCGCCATTGTGCCAGAACTACTGGATTGTTTACTCAGCTACTCTGTGTAGATGATTTAAATTGGTAAAGAAACTCATGTGTCAGTTAACAGCCTATGCATGCATTTCTCGTTTGTTCCCCACATTTTCTTATTCCTAGATTTAGTTCTTGATATATTATTGAAGTAAATAGATTTTAATCCATTTGATCCATTGTACAATATATGTAACATTCTCAGATGTTGCGTTACTTTAAACGTCTTCAGCAGCAGTTACGGGTGAGGCAAGAGGCGTTAGAACAACAAGAGCTTCGACTGCGTGGCTATCTCAGTGTCTGTCCTCCCTCTTCATCCACATCATCATCTGCTACCTCATCTGTCTCATTAGATCATGAAGATGATCCACCTTCTCCACCAGGCAAGAGACTTCAAAGTTGTTGATGCTCCCTCATATTTTGATTGGCAAAAAAAAAAATGACTTTTGTAGATGGTGAATGTGGTCAGTGAATCATATGGTGATATAACATGAAAGCTGTTGTTATTTTCTGTACCTTTTTTATCACCTGTAATGATTGCATACACATAAGATGTGATGATAAGGAATCATGATTTTGATGTGAAGTTTTCTTTGCTTACACATAAGATGTAATGATAATGAATAATGATTTTAATGTGAAGGTTTCCTCAGCTTCATACTTGGAAAATGTTATGTTCTTATTAAGACCTCTGATCCTAGCATACCAGTTTTAGTGATTTCAAGTCAGGTTTTCTCAAAATATTAGAATGTATTCTTAAAAATCACTTTAACTTGTACCCATTATTCAAATGAATATACATTATTTAGTCTTTCTTGTTTTTTATCTTAATTCTGCTTTTCTTTGAAACCATTTTCCATGTATTTGAATGGAGTATATTGACTTCATCATCTTGGATAGTGGCACATGCTGCATTTTTTTCCTTGTAACAGTTGTTTACATATTTCCAAACATTCCTTGGTAATAAGCTTCTCAACCACATATTCCCTAACTTTGCCTTTCCATTTCTCTTTTGGTTTCCTGTGGTGTTTTCTTCTTTCACTTTACATACATACACCATCTATATTCTATAACACAAATGTTAACATTTTAGTAAAACCCTATATTGTGATACTGTGCTTTGTTAGTAGCATCTGAAGTAAAATTTTTGGTTCCATACTTGTCACTGTTTCTTGCTTAGTAAGGTACCTTGAGGAACAGACAAACAATGACCTCATTTGTTCACATCCACTCTTTACCTGTTGTGTAAAATGTGCCAAAACCAGAGTCCCATATCCAGTCATGCTCCTTAGATATATAAACTTTATGGCATAACTAACAGCATCACAAAGTTCATCTGTTTACTCCTGTGAATTTGATACTGAAGCTCATGTCTAGCAACTTTTAACAGTAATGTTTTGACTACCTGTATTGTTTTAGTGCTCTGCCTATTTTATGGAACTGCTTCATTTTTTCCCAACATATTGATGAACTAAAGAACAACCATGATGTTTTTGTAATGTTCATCAAAACCTTAATTAATATTTCTGTCAAAGTAACCCCATTTTGATCTTAGCCCCAGATAAGTTAAATGGATTCAGCCAAAATTATTTTCTTGTTGGACTCTCAGTTTCAGGATGGTAATTTTTGCAGACATTGTCTCCCATATACAATAGATTTATCAGCATTTGAGATTCCAGAAAAAGCATTATGAGCCAGTTAATAACACCGGCAGTCACAACACAATCCCACATAGAGATTTAATCTTTTAACCTTCACAATTGAAGGTCTTCACAAGGCTGTCAGCATCTCCAGATGAAGAGCTACATATGTAGACACTTGCCAGCTTTTAAGGCCAGCATTCAGGAATGGAAGGGATTATGTAGTTGGTTAATAGAGTATTATATGTGGTCATTTTTGCTCCATCCGTGCCAAAAGGGACAGTATCGCCAGTGTATAGGCGACAACATTGAACAGATTCTGCTAAATACAGAGCAAGATGTAACAGGTTTTCAGAGGAGTTATATGATAATGTTTTGTCATCACATGATTAAGAAAGCGACTTTGAGGACAAAAACTCTCCCATCATTGATACTGAAGATGAAAAAGGTACATAAGAGGTTCTGGGTATCAGTAGAGGCTGTTTTGCAAAGGATCACCACTTGCCACCCAGCCTTGGAAGCCCTACATGGGACTGGGCACCTGGCTTGAAACAAAAATACTTTTGGTACAATCTCATTCAATATGCTCAGCTTCCAACTCTTTGCAACATCCCTAGATTTCTCCCAACCAAACCAACAACCAGCCTTAAGTAGAAACAGAAATCTTTAGGTTTGCTATGCATTTTTGCACCTTACACCCACATACCCTCTTCCTAAACAATCATGACATTGATCAAACACATATGCTCAAGATGGACTCAACGAGAAATAACAACTATTCTCCCAAACCAATCTTGAATACTACCTACCAGCCATGCACCCATCTGAAACTACACTCCCTAAGCATGTGTGAGTGACACTTTCATGTTTGGTTTTTAGACACCACTCATCTCATTAACACTACCAACACTGGTTGAACATATTACAAGACACATGAAGCCCAAAATGTAACTTTCATATTGAGGATACTAAACGCTGGCACCTTATTTGTCCTGCTTTCACTTCACAAACACAACACCACAATTCTTGACCTGTGGGCTTGCCTGGCAGATTTGGTTTGCATCCCCTGCACTGTAGTAGGTCTGTACTTTAAAGGGGTTCCTTAGGCAGGAAAGAAAGTAAGTATAAGACAAATATAGTATTACACACAGGGTTAGAAAGAATAAAGTCGACAATGATTCTTGTTATGAGTATATATTTAGTGAGTACTCACTGCTTTCATAGTTGTCTCCACATGAAATATTTACCATGTACATGCTCTTGTTTATACTTGCATTACAATGGTACTTTGCCAAGGCAGAGAGGGTGAGCATATATAAAAGAAAAAAAGAAAAAAAAATAGATTCTATCATATAACTTGATATTATTTAAGATATTGTAAAATGTTATAAAATCAAAGGACTTTCAGGTACATAAAGTACTTATAAACTTCCATATCTTAGAGATTTAACTTATCTCTAACCAGGTAGCTGTCTTTTCTTTATGCCTCACCCAAACCTGGACTACTGGCATTCTGTCCACAAACATTCTCTCTCTTCATGTCATACATAACATTTGACACTTAACTAACATAGCTTATTCTTCCTAACTCTGGATTTTCCTGCAGTGAGCATTATGTACTAACCTGGCCCTTTGTTAAAATGATAGGAGTAATAGATAGAAGCAGTAGGCAGGAACATTTTGGCTAGATCTTTAGGTCCAAGTAGTCAGTAGGAACATTAGGTAGGAGCCTCTGCAAACACTTTACCAGATATGGTCTTTGCCAGTGGCCTGTTAAGAGTGAGGCATTAAAGACTAAGGCACTACTGGAGTGTACTAGTTATGGAGACTCTATTGTCGTGACCACCCCCTTGAGGGAGTTCCGGGTGGGAACAGGTGCCAGAGATATAGAAAGATAGATAGATACCTGGGTGTGAACAGTTATGATGCTAGGTTTGGCAACATTAGGAGAGCGGTAGTGACTTGAGTTTTATTTTAGATCCAAATGTGCTTATAAGCAAAGATTTGAATATTTGTGGCCTGACATATAGGTATTATCAGGTCTTGTTTTGACTTACCCCAGTGTAGGGTTGGGAATAGCAACCAACTGGTTTCATATTTCTTCTCTGTGGTTATGATGGAGATACCTGCTGTGGAAGGAGATACTAAAGAAGTTAGGGTAGTCAGGATATCCATACGAAAGTTCAGATGCTCTGATAGAACAAGATGATTAGTATGAATCCTGTGAAATGTCAGTAAATATACAAAGATTAGTGCTCCTTCTAAAGCAAAGTTTGAGTAAGATTTTGCATGTGCTATCCTGCTATGGATGCAGGTGAAGGCATTTATGTCAGAAAAAGTTGCTGAAACTTTAGTGCTGCAAAATTTAGGCATTTATATTGACTTCCATGTATTCTTGAAAACATTTAAATTCTCATTCTAAACTCATCACCAGAGCGTTATCGACGTGCTGGTCCACCAACTACTTCATTGGCTTCAAGAATTGCTAATATGGTTGCACTGCAATCAAAACATGTGCACAATAATAGCTTATGCCCTGGTAAGTTTGAAGAACGAGATAATAGTATATTGAAAGTTGTATTGTTTGATATTAGAATAATGTTGTTCGCATTTTATTTTTTGTTCTTGTTCGTTGTTTTCTCCTTTATTAAAGTAACGCCAGGAACAGGCTTTTTTTGGTCAGATCCACTCTAGCTGTCATGTATAATGCACTATACCATCCACAGCCAAGTCCCATTGACAGCCAAGCTCCACAGACCTTTCCATGGTTTCCCCTGACTGCTTCATATACCCTGGTTCACCCAATTGACAGCATTTTACCCTTACCCCCCACCCATCACCCCCAGTACCATATCATTTCAGTTCA
>JAUUDW010086609.1:4835-15920 GCA_032361385.1 Panulirus guttatus
AATGTGTAGCAGGGTGTAAGTCTTATGTTCTTCAGTTTTGTGGTTCATTGAAAATTACCCAGGGTGCCTCTTACTGACATATAAAGAATGATAAGTTTTTTATTGACTGGCTGGTTAAACCACTTTAGCTGTCCAGACTAGGACTGAAGCTAATGAGTACTGTATATACCTCATATGGTACTCCCTTAAGCACAAGTACAACACTGTTAAGATTCAATAATTTTTTAGGAATTATCACCTCAAGCTTTAAATATTGTTGGTTGCAGTTACAGGTATTTGCTATAGGAGCAAAAAACTGTATTTGAGTCATGTGAAAAGTGATAAACTATTCACTTTCTCTTATTAAAGTTCAAATTTGCCTTTATTTACTGTATTTTTGTCATTCAAGATTTTCACAAGTTCAAGATTTTATTAATACTATAAGGCTGTTTTGAAAAGAATGGTATTGCATTTGATATCCACTCACATTCTGTAGTGTTCAGCCATATTTGCAAAATCAAGAAAAAGTTTTCAGGGAGTATTTAGAATTTTTTTATGCCTATATTTTCTCATGGTACTCATATAAAGGAATTTTTGTGATATTGTAAGAAATTGCTATAATTGCTTCATAACTTTGACTCAAAAATGGCTTTTGGTTTATGAAATAAAATTCATGCAGAGGGAAGGAGTATCTACTTAAATTTTTTGTTCAAGCTAGAGTTAAGGTCTGGAGATACGAAAAAAGATATGTGCTTTGCACTAAATCCTGCAAGTAGTTCACTTTTGTAAAACCGAAAAGATGTACAGGTCGAGAACATTACCATTGTGTAAAGGTTACTTTTTATTTGCTTGATAGAGTCCTAGCTTCTGTGGGAAAAATGTTTAGATTCTATCTGATGGTGAATTAATCAAGAAATATGTAATTTGGTAAAGAAAATTTACACCAAGTGATATGGATGTCATGGTTTGAAAAAATATTTTGTAAAGATGTGAATCTGATTTGCTTGCAATCTTTATGTTGTGTATGGTTGGGTCCCAAGAGTGACTAAGGATGACATATCTTGTTTCAACGTTTAAGTAGAATTGTGATACAGAAATTCCTACCGGTAAGTCAAGGATGTTTTCGATGGTTCAGTGACTGTTTAGGTGCATGATTTAGAATGATTTTTGCAGATGGTGATTCACTAATCATATGTATTGAAACTTGCATTTTATTATATTAAAAGTATGATTCTGATTATTTTATAGCATAGACTGTAAGAGTTTATCAAAGTTTGACCCTAAAACAGAGTGACAGTTTTGTTCCTCTGCCTCAGGTTTCTGCTTATATAACGAGCCTAGAATACCTACTTGCATTATTTCTCAAGATTTTAAGTTGGTTACTCCGTATCACATGAAATGCATGATTATGTTAAAGTGAAGATATTGTGGCATTTTCTCAAGTGTAAAGAATTATTCTTTGCACAATTAGTCTTTAGTTGTAAGTTTTACTATTCTCCTGAGTAAGTAGTTGTCATGAATGTTAGGGTTCCTCTCAGTTGTAGTCATTGTTTGTTTTATATTTGTATTTATTTGTAACCATTCCATGTCTAGTTTTTTAGTACAGACAAAACATTTCTGTAATCCTCATGACTGTTGAAAGCATTTCCATGAAATTTTGGCTGCTAAATATTTATTCATGTTGTATGCTTCAAAAGTATAGGATTAAAAAAAGGAAGTTCCCTCTCAAATTAGACCTAACTGTTCATTGATTTTATTTTATGCATGGAGGGAAATCAGGTTGTTAGTATGTTGCATTGCAAAGATTTAGTCTGATCGTTAGTAAAATTTCTGCTTCAAGCCCCTCAGGCAAAATATATTCTAATAAACAAACAAATTATCTAGAAATTATAACTAAGTTCATAGCTTATTCAATCAAGCCATGATGTTACAGTAGGACCCTATAAAATTGGATATATTGTTTATGGCATTTCCTTAGCTGTTCAGCTACGTCAGGTGTGAACTTGCTGTCAGCTTGTAACTTGGTTGATTAATGCTGCTTTGTCTGTTGTTATGAACTAATGTAATAATCATTAGTAATGATTTGAGAAGTTCTGAAAGTTCCATCACATTATAGCTTCAGGTGTAATGAAAATGAATTTAAGCTTAATGAATTTCATGAGTATAAGGGTGTATTGGTTCTTAAGATTAACCAGTTTACCTGTACATTCATATTTATTATGTGAAGAATTGATATAAAAAAAATTGTTACTCCTTGGTGGCACATTTATTGTTGTAATAGTTATACTTTCACAACATTATTTAAATATCGATGTCATAGGCAATGATAGTGAAAAAAATGAAGGCACTTGCTCCCATTTTTAATGTAATAATAGCATTAAGGAATATTTCCAGTAAAGGTTTTAGGTTGTTTGCACAAAAGGTTGCATGTAATAAGTATTATCTTTCCTGAATTAAAAAAGCTTTCCTAAGGTATCAAGCCACATACAATAATGGAGTAACTATCTCTGCCTAGTATATACTACTTGGTTGTCATAAGAGAATTCATTCCTATATTGAGATTCTGCTTAAAAAGTGCCTGCCACAAGACTGTAACAGACCTTAATCAGTAAATTCCCACACTCGCTCAGCATTTGCAAGCCCTGCCTCATGGCAAAATTTTGTCATCTATACTTGTAGGTAGGCACACTTCTCTCTTGCGTAAATACCTGATAGATTGTGCAAAGTCTGCAACATTAACACTTACTGTAATTGTTGAGGTTGTCATATCAGGGTGTACAACTTCTTCCCAGGAACATCATCAAAGTAAGAGGACACTGTGTGTATTTTTGCCAAGTTCATTTCCTATCAACCGACCTAGCCAAACTCAAACTAGCTTATAACACCACAGATGCACCCACCTTCCTTCTACACATCAAGAGAAAGCATTTATAGTAATACTAGGGATTTGTGATTACATTTATTTTCACCTGAATTTCGGCCATACCTTATGGTACCATGTGTCCATTTATAGTTTAGCTTATATATCAGCAGCTTTGCTGATCTTATTTATTAAGGTTTTACTTTTATTCTGACAACTTTCAACTTGTATACAGCGTTGAACTCTGTCCATGAGTGCCATGGTACTGAAATAGCTTCAAGTTGCAGCAACAGTAATGATGCAGTTGAGATAAATGATAAGTTGTATTTGATGTTTATATTTAGAAATTTATGATAAGCATGAAATACATAAATAACTCTGTACCCCTTGCCAAAGTGTACAAGGAATTAGTGTTCAAATTACAGTATATTCCCCATGAATCACTGGTAGCTATCAGTTGCCTGTCTAGCAGATACCTCATGGACAGTGTATCCCAAAAGAAGTAAATCTAAGAAACAAGGCTGTATCATTCTGGTATTGTCAGGCTACTAGTAGCTCTTTGGAAGTACTAAAATCCCAATCCATTTGTCCCCAAAAATTATCCCACATTTCTGATATCCAGTTCACTTGTCAAACATTACTTTTTTATTCATTTCTAAGTGAATAGGTCATAAGAAAACTTTTAACCATCATTTATATTTTACAGATTTGGGTATGCAGCAACCGGGGTAGACCACAGAAAGGTCCATGGGGCCTGGTTGTAGATGGGGAGCTGTAGTTTCAGTGCATTACACATGACAGCTAAAGAATGAATGTGACTAAATGAGGCCTTTTCATCTTCTATTCCTTGTGCTACCCAGCTAATTTGGGAAATGGCGAACAAGATGAAAATAGAAAATGCATTGTGGAGAGAGATGAATTAGATATGAATGGGATGTTTTTATGTGTAGTAAGCTGGAAGTTAGTTAAACCAGCTTGATATGCCACTCACCAGTTACATGCATCTGCTGGTGCTCTCCGTATGAGCAGATTCTTTTTTTTTCCCCCAAGGCATGTGAAAGGTATGTAATTTTTGATCTGCTGAATCTTTTATATAATTATTCATATATATTAGATTTGATTTTTTTTCCCAGATTTGATGGTCCATTGTTTTTCCCATGTGCCAAAATTGAAGCTTATTTGGAAGATTTGATTATAATAGCTGCTGAAGAGATTCATAAAATCAAAAGCAGTTCAATAGTTGTTAGGATTCTGTTGAGATGTATGTTTTACAATTCTTTGAACTTTGGATGAAGTATTCATTTGTGGTGTTTAGGGGGTAAAATCTCCCAAGCGAAGTTTTTTCTTTAATATCTGTGTCAGAATTCCAGCTTCTACACTTGTACTCATAAGTCTTTTCCCATTGCTTTAGGGGCAGATCACTTACACACTCGCATGTACTGTACGTTTTGTGATAATTAATTTTAGAGATCTGTGGGTTGCCAGTCCTGCAGGTTGGCATGTTACCTTTCACTGAACTCTCATTTTTTAAGGCAGTTAAGAAGAGAGATTTAGAGTGAAAATGATTTGGTTACATTCTGCTGTCATGTGTATGCTCTTGCCTCTGCCTCTGCATGTTAAGTTATTCCATGGTTGTTCGTACTTAGCTTTGATGTCACAACTTACCTTGACCATGTTGTTCATGTTTTTCTACTGGCAGGTACAATGTTTTATGCAGATTCTTTTTTTTTTTTTTTTTTTTTTTTTTTTTTTTCAAAAAAAGTAACCTTTACACCATTTTCCAATCTGTGGAGTGACATCCTCCAATGCGAGAAGTTTTAGTATAGTTTGAAGTCGTTGGTTTAGCACAGGAACCGGTCCTGTACACAAGTTGAATTGCACCCCACCAGCCATACCCAGCCTTAGGATTGAACCCATCCCTTTTGGGGTAAGAAAACAACATTAAATGTGCTTTGTGACACCTGTATTTTGTACAGGTTAAGAAAATATTAGCGAGTGTTAAGATTTATAACTGGTTCAGGTTGTTCAGTCCAGAATAGGTATGAAAAATAGTATACAGGTATATGTAAGTTAAATGAATATATTCTAGGGCTTCATTTTATTAAAAGAGCATTTGTTTTGTCTCCTTATGCCATTGGATGGGAGCTGCACTACTACCTCTAATGCTTAGCCAGCCAAAGTTGTTCCTTTTTCAGTATGAGTATAGAAGCTTAGTCTGTAGTTCAGGTGCTGTTACTGTGTCTGCTCAAGTAGTTATCACAGTACATGATCACTGTGTTGAGCAGATTCCAAGTAGGTTAGCTGAATTAAGGTAACTGCAAATATACATTTAATAGTAATTCAGTTGTAAGTTACAGTGCTATTACTTAAGTAGGTTAAGTTTCAGAAGACATAGTGGTTTCCACAATATTAAGTTTTAAAAGAATTATTAGTGGTATTTTCAGTGGAAAGACAGTGTACTCTTTATCTTTAAGCAGTGTCTAGCATTGGGAATACTTAGTGTTTTTACTTGTCATGCCTTGTACATCACTAATAAGATTTACGGTTGAAACGTAGGCAGTGAGACTGAAATTCAAAAAAATATATTAAGTTTTGGTTAAGGTTTCTTAGGCAGCATTCGAATGCAGTTAAAAGGTAAGGCATATCTGTAATTGGTTTGTTTGCTTTATCTAAATCATCTAAATAACAGTCACATTACTTGACATGTTATGTAGATAGTTATATGAGATACTTCAGCTTAAAGCAGAGAGATTTTAGTTATTTGGTCAGTTTACTGTGTATGCCATTAGCATGTGCTCAGCAGTTTCAGGACTCTGATCTACATATGTTGGTTGTAAGTGTTTTGATTAATTGTCATTTAGGTTAGAACTTTTGAGCATAGCTAATCGATCATCTAGCTTCAATATTGTAGTGTTAATTTTTCATGTGCTTTGGTAACAGACTAGATTTATGTAAACACCAGTTAAGCTGTAAGAAAAAATGAAATTTGGTTCCAACTTCCCACCATCCCTACCTATGATACTACATAAAAGAGTAATTTGTGGGTTGAGGTAAATTCTTTTTCTGTTCTGAAGGTGATAAACCTCATTTTGAACAAGCATACCCATATGTTTATTAAACCTAGACATTAACTTGGTCTTATATTGGTTGTTGAATTTACTAGTTCAAAACTTGAACAGCATAATTCAATTTTTTCCATACGTAGAAGTAAAATTTCAAATACACCTTCTAGGATTTACATTTAAGTTTTGTAATAGCCAAAAATCATGAAGCAAAAAGGTTCTTAAGTTGCATACTTGTAAGTAGATGTCCTCTGCCATACGAGAGTGAGGTGAATTTTTAGTGTAATTTTCATTTTTCTCATATTTATCAAGTGATATTCATTTTCATCATATGATGATCTCTACAGAAAACTGTTTTACCTATAGCTTATCACACCACATAAGTTAAGGGTAGAGGGAGAATTTTGAGATAGTTTTGGTTACTTTTGCTTTCAAAGTTTTTGAAAATGAGAAAAAAAAAAATTATATCTGTTACATGTAAAGATGGAAGCTTGAATTGAGGTTTTAGTTTCATTTGGTGAATCAGCTTAGTGCGAAATGAAAAATTTATGAAAAAGTATATTAATATGGAGCTTCATGTTCACTATGCCATACAGAACAGAGGGATGAATAACTGAACTGAGGTTGTGTGTACTTGATCTGATCCATGTAAATGAGAATACTATCAAAGAAAATATATAGATTTGATAAAACAGAAAACAGCTGCCTTTTATTACATAAAGCAAAGTTCTTCAGCATTGACTCTCTTTTCTAAATGGGAAGGATAGATGACAGGAGACCTGATGGTCCATGACAAGGTTATTTTGCTGAATTGATTTAATTGTGGTAGCAGCAAGATAGTAAAGCAAAGGGCATCTCCCACCCATCTCATTCCCAGGCTCAGCTGCTGGCAGGAAAAAATATAAGAAATGCCACATAGCATGGAAATAGTTTATTGCTGTGGAAATTTTAAAGGAAAAAGAATGGGGATGGGAAAAGTTCCCAATCATTCTAACAAATGGCTTCACTGGGGCTGGACTCTGAAAAAGAAAGATATGTTGAAATATCTCTTAATGAAGTAGGATTATATATTGATGAAAGGTCAATGAAGTATTTTTCTAGCCTTGGTTGGAAGGTGTTGAGAATCTGCTTTTGTTACATCCTGTGTTATTTCATTCTTGTGTCCTACCACTCTGCACTTGAAGAAAACTTTTGCCCATGTTCTATCTGTTTTTCTGTCTATCTGTATCTCAGACATCTGTTCCCTTCTGGAATTCCCTCAAGGGGGTGGCCACAGCAAAGGTCTCCATAACTGGTGAAGTACACTGCCACTGCTTAGCCTTTAATGCCTCACCCATAACAGGCCACTGAAAGAGGGCAACTCGAGCGGTGTTTTCTTCAGAGGCACCTGCCTAATGTTCCTACCAACTACTTGTACCTAATGTGTCTACCTAATCTTCCAACTTCCTACTTCTACCTCATGCTCCCACCTAATGTTCCTACTTATTCCTTCTATCTAATGCTCCTTTCTAATGTTTCTACCTTCTACGTCTATCTGTTGCTCTTACCATTTTGCCAAAAGGGAGGGCTAGCGCATAGTGCAAACCACACTAAAATCTAGAGTTACTGAGGATGAATTGTACGAGATGTGTTTCATGTGTTATATGTGACAAGGAGGGATTTGTATGTTTGTGGACAGAATGCCAGCAGTCCACTATGGGTGATCAGAGGAGTGCAGCCTGACATCATTTAAAGTGCTGGTTCACTACGCAGCCATTACTAACCCTCCTGATATCCAGGTGTGTAGTGCTGGTAAAATACCTCCCTAGTTGGTGGCTGCCTACCAACAACTACCAACCATGTTGCCCACGTTGCTATTACATTTCCTGTCTTTAATCTTCTTACTGTTATTTCTGGTCTTTGTCCAAAGTGAAGAAATTTTTGTATATTGTTGAAAGTATTTAGTATTTTGAAAACTTAGACCTCCTTGGATCCAAGTCTGTGCTGTTTTAACGAGAATAATTTTAGGTCATTGAATCTATCCTCATAAGGCATGTTAGTTAGTGGTAGGATTAGCCTCTTCTTCTTCTTCTTCTTCTTCTTCTTCAAAAAGAAAAAAAAATCAGCATATTCCAATGATGGCCTGATCAGGGTGTTATAAAGTGTGATATTGTACCCTTTGTTTTATAGTTTATATTTCTAGCTTTGAAACCTAACATTGTGTTGGCTTTATTTTATGCAGCTGAGCATTGTTTTCCGCATTGTCTTTACTGATAATCACTTCTGATGATACTTTTGAAGATACTGAAAACAGTATGGTCATTTAGGGAGCATAAAAGAAGGGGATTAGATTCACTTCTAGTGACGGGATGAAAAGCAAAAACGTACTTTTTGTTTTACAGAATCACCTACATTTGTGATGTAGATTAATGCTTTGCTTCTTTTCAGAAAGACTAAGGTAAGTTTACAGCTTTAGAATTCATCGACTTGCTTTGGAACAAAATTTTTTTAATTAGCTTTGTTTTTCTTGGTTTACTATTGTTTTCCTTATTCAGTCCAATATAAATGCTATCTTTAGATAAAAGCTGGTAAATGATATTAGTGTATTGAAATGGGCTTTGGATTTCCTTTGCTTTTGGATTCAGTTTCTTTTCCATATATTGAGTCATTTATGTGATTCTGAGAAGTCGTGTAATGAGTATAGATTCTCTGCATTCATGGAAGTTAATTCTTCTCTGGTAAAAATATTTAGTTTTCCACAGTTTAAGAGTGTCCAAGGTGTTACTGTGTCTAGTCTCATATATCTCTCAAAAAAGTCCTCATTCATCCGTGTAGCTCATGTTTCATCCATTGAAACGGGCACTGCAGCTTCCACAGCATTCACAGTCTTTTGGTTACAGAATTAGTCCACAGCTTAGCAGAGTTGACATTAATTTGTATGAGGTCAATCAGCCTGTTAGATTGGAATTTCATCCTTGAGAATCCTTCTTACTTAGTACTTTTACTCTTGATATGGTGTTCGACTTGGAGTTATTACCCTTTCACTTTGATCTACTAACAGAATATTCTCAGTATAATGGAAAAATTTTACACAGGCAGACAAATTCATCCATTGTCAACAGCATTTCTCTTATTTTGTTTGGTGGAGTTTGGAGGTAATACATATTGTGAATTGGTCTGTTTTGTTGTTTGTTTAGATATCAGTGAAATTTTTTTCCCCACTTACAAAGTTGTGTTTAAGCCTCAAGCTTTTGCAGTACAGTCTATGCATAAAAATCCTATGATTACTGTTTAAAGTGAGGCCTCCATGAGCCAGGTTTTATTTATGGGAGAAATCTTATGACTCGCTTATGGTAAGGATATCATATGTCTGGCAGCACAGTACAGCCATAGAAGTCAGATGACATGATTTGCCATCTCAGTTATCCCATTGTGTTTAGAATGGAGGGATGTAGTTTTTTCTCACTGTCCTATGTTTAGTGATGTTTTTGCTAATTCTGTTTTGAGTGATATCTTTCCTCTACTAGTAAGTAACCGTACTTCCTAACAAGGTGTTTCAGGAAGAAAAAGGCCATGTGTTTGCAAGGAAGCAAAAAAATGGTTATACAAGCAAAATTTCAAGATGTTGTGGAAGGGTTGAGTTTACTAGCTGGACTACCCCCAGCATCTAACTTCATCCCTACCTAAAAAACTTGGTCTGGTCGACCTAGAAACACAATAAGGCAACTGATAACTTGATAGGGATAGGTTTTCTTTTACCCCACGGTTCATCAGGTTATCATTCAGCTTACTGGTTTTCCTAGATCAACCAGACCTGGCTTTTCGAAGAGGGATGACATTAGACAGAGGATAAGAAAAAGTGCCTGAACAGTTTACTAGATTCCCCAGTTCATTTTGAAACTGCCTTAGCAGACCTATTTTCTTGCTTACAAGTGAGAATATGGGCCTCTTCTTCTTGGGACAACTTCGTAGGATCCATGTTTAGTGACTGGTAGAGGAAGAATATCACTCAGAACAGAAATTGCAAAAATATCACTAAACGCAAAGACAGCAAGCAAAAGTTGCTTCCCTCCACTCTCAGTACCACGAAATAACTGAAGCGGCAAGTTATGTTGTTTGACTTCATGGACTTTACTCTTCTGCCAGACTTAATCATCCCCACCATAAGCAAGTAATTGGATTTATTCTGCTTAAATAAAACCTGATGCATGAATTGTTGGTTATTTTTTCAGAGGCTCTAGAGCAGAACTAATCCATCTTAGAATGTACAGAGTTTTGATCAGTCTATTTTGATAGTTGTTACAATTGACACTTTCTTTGTTCTTTAGCAAAGAGTCGAAAAAGTCTTTGTTAGGAGGACTCTGTCCATTCCCTATCCCCCCATCAAATTTACCGTATTAGATTCTCAAGATGTGTATAAACAAAAAGGAAATTTACTGCTACTCTATCTGTGGTAAATTTCAACTTAATCTCAGCATTTAGAATAGATAGCATAATTTCTTCTCAGGTGTTTTTTTAAACCTTGTGGTTTAAGTTCAGGGTAACTAACAACTGGGATTTAAATGAATTTTTATCATTAAGGCGATTTTTGCTTTATGGAGTATGTTATCTCGAAAGCTACCCTTCATAATTAGAATTGTCATTTAAGCAACATACAAGGCTGATTATGATTCTGAAGTTTACCTCACTTTGAGACATTTTAAAGGGTTTTACATAGCATCAGAGAATCTATCTATCTATACATCCATCTATCTATTTCTCTCCTGCCTGTTCCCTCCAGGAATTCCTATCAAGGGGTTGTCCATGGCAAAAGAGTCTCCATTTATCTCTGTCCTTACATGTTAGAATGTATCTGTTTTGCTACATTGGCAGTTTGACTCCAAGTACTTACTTGCCAGAGTTGAGTAAAGTAATCCAACTCTTTAGCTTTCCCAGTATGACTTCAAAACATGTGCTGCATTCTTATTGTTTTTTGTACTGATACATATTATAGTTGTTCTGCTCCTGATAGGCGCTTTGATTGCACACCTCCAGTGTGAGGAAGCTGCCAACAGATAAATACTGTATGGTCATTGGCATATTGAGGGTAGGCATGTGTGATGGCCATTTCTTACGCTGTGTTGCTGAGCTTTGGAACCATGCTTTGTGTTATATCTTCTGATAACAACAAATTAAACAACCATGGTGACATCACACATCCCTACC
>JAUUDW010086720.1:0-15182 GCA_032361385.1 Panulirus guttatus
TCATAGACGGCGAGGGGGTGGTCAATAACTCTGGGGTTATCAAAGGCTTCGATCCCGAGATTCTGTCGTATAGTTCCCTCTGGCAGATGGTGAAATGCGTACTGGTGGTTGAGCTTCCTGGTGAGATAGTGGTGACTCAGTGGTGACCAGGTCTCCTGGTGAAGGAGGTACGGACTCACTGGTGACCAGTCCTCCTGGTGGAGTCACTCACTCGCTAATGACCGGGCCTCCTGGAGAAGGAGTCACTGACTCGCTTGTAACCAGACCTCCTGGCGAAGGAAGTACTGACTCACTGGTAACCAGACCTCCTGGTGAAGGAGTCACTGACTCCCTAGTGACCAGACCTCTTTGTGAGGAAGGTAATGACTCACGAGTGACCAGACCTCCTGGTGACCGAGGCAATGACTCACTACTGCTGGTACCTCCATTGAGGGAGTATTTACCCACCTCTGCGTCAGCATTCCTTCCACCTCATACAACCACACACACCAGCTGCTGCTGCTGCTGCTGCCTACGACCTCAACATCCCGCCAGCGGCGCAAGAAGGAGGAAGAGGAGGAGGAGGAGGAGGAGGCAGGGGCGAGAGGCGGGCGGGAAACATGGCGCACACCGAGAGGAAATGATCCATGATTAACGGGTAATCATTTCACCTATAATTACTCAGGCGGCTGGAAGGAAGGAAGGAAGGAAGGAGGGAAGGTTTTGGCTTACCTTCTCCCACACACACGCGCGAGAGGCGCCCCGCCCGTTCCCATCTACCTACGTACCTGGAAAAGAGAGAGAAAGGATATTACTACACACACACACGACCCGAAGGAAACATGTCGTCTCCTGCCGCCCTTCGAGAGAGACCGAAGGAAGGAGGAGGACGAGGAGAAGGAGGAGAAGGAGAAGGAGGAGGAGGAGGAGGAGGAGGAGGAGGAGGAGGCGCTCTTGGATGGCCCGCCTGACATTATTCACCACGCCAACGGGAGGACGAACTCCCACGCCAACGGGAGGACGAACTCGCTCTTGCCTCTTACCCCCGGCAATGGCGTCGTCTCTCGTCCGGGATGGCGGGAGAAACTAGGGAAAAGAACAACTTGCGGACCAGGTTATCGTGATGGTCATGGTGGTGGTGGTAGGAGTGGTGGTTGGTGGTCATGGTGGTGGTGGTAGAAGTGGTGGTTGGTGGCAATGGTAGTGGTGGTAGGAGTGGTGGTTGGTGGCATGGTGGTGGCGGTAGGAGTGGTGGTTGGTGGTCATGGTGGTGGTGGTAGGAGTGGTGGTTGGTGGTCATGGTGGTGGTGGTAGGAGTGGTGGTTGCTGGTCATGGTAGTGGTGGTAGGAGTGGTGGTTGCTGGTCATGGTAGTGGTGGTAGAAGTGTTGGCTGATGGTCATGGTGGGGGGTAGAAGTAGCGGTGGATGGCCATGGTAGTGGTAATAATGTAGCTGGTGGTCACGATGGTGCTTATAGCGGTGGTGATCGTTGCAATGGTGATAAGGGGAGTAATTACAGTACTGGTAGTTTGTGTGGTTATTAACAACAACAATTGGGCTGTTGGTGGTGGCACTGGGAAGCACATGGTGGCAAGAGCAGCAACAGCAATTGAAATTAGCCATGGTTGTGAAAACAGTGTAGGAGACCATGATGGTTCTGGTAGCTAATGATGACCGACTTGTGGTGGTAGTAGTAGTAGTAATAGTAGTAGTAGTAGTAGCAGTAGTAATAGCAGCAGTAGTAGTAGTAGTAGAAGTAGCAGTAGTAACAGAAGTAGTAATAGTAGTAGAAGTGGTAGTAGTAGTAGAATTAATGTCTGCGTTGGAATGATGTCTTTTCAACTAACTCAAGATCTAAAATCATTAGTTTTGCGTCAAGGGGGCGTGCCGATCGCGCCCTTCTGTTCCTCTGCTATCTACCTCCTCCTCCTCCTCCTCCTCCTCCTCCTCCTCCCTCCTCCTCCTTCAGGGGTGATTCACAAAACCTCGGTCCTTCCGAGAGCGAGACGTTGCCCTGGGTTACTCCAAGAGGACAAGGATCTACGGGGAGGCAAGACAAGCAGCTGTTAATGACAGTTCTTTCCGTTACCCGGATGAGAGACTTCGAGTGCAGAAGATTTCCGAAATGAGGAATCGACGGATTATTCGGAAAACGCAGAAAGACGCAAAATATCGGAAACAGGGATCAACGGTTTCGGGAACCGTGGATGGCTGGTCGACACCTGTTGCAGGCCAGGCCCCAGGCAGACCCGGGTGGGGGGGCGGCCAGCCCTCACACACACACACACACACACACGAGTACCACACACACACACACACACACACACACACACACACACACACACACACACACATATGCACTAACTCATACACATATATATATTTTTTTTTTTTCCATACATATTCGCCATTTCCCCGTTAGCGACGAAACGTTAAGAACAGAGGACTGAGCCTTAGAGAGGAAAATCCTCACTTAGCCCCCTTCTCTATTCCTTCTTTTGGAAGAGTACAAACAGGAGGGGAGGATATCTGGCCCCCCGCTCCCTCCCCTCTTAGTCGCCTTTTACGACACGCTGGGAGTACGTAGGAAGTATTCTTTCTCTCCCTATCCCCAGGGATAATATATGTTATACACACACACACACACACACACACACACACACACACACACACACACATACATACATACATGATGAGTATGACGATTCCTGCGCGTAGGCTATCGCAACGACCGGCCCTGTTCCGTCTCGCCTCCTGTCTCGTCCACGAGCTTAACCTGAACCTTTCATCCACGGTGCCTTCCTTGCCTTGGTCAGATGTGGCATGACATCTGGCCTGGTGGACACTTGTTAAACGTGTATCACAGTGAACAAGACTGTTAAACCCTGGCCTCTCCCGACACACCGCGGAAACCTTATATCTTAAAGGATCACATACTTGTCGAACACAAACATTCCCTTTTAGAATCTGATTTAAGCACCGGTTTCTCGTCCTGCCGCTGTCGCCATTTCTACTGTCCAGTTTTCTGATATGCTCCAGGTGGAGGGTGTTCACGTGCCGATGGCCGCTGTGGCGCACAGTGTGTGTAGCTGTTGTCTCCGCCGCTGGTGGCGGGTTTAGTGTGTATCTACCTGGACAGTTCCCGAGTGACCTTTTCAGATTTGTACTTTAAGGCATAGAAGTTAACTCCACCAGCTTGATGTTCACAACTTGCCATATTATACGAAGGAACTTTGTACTTGTTTTCCATACCAGTATTTCAGTTAGTGACCCCAAAAGAAGTATTACATATGCTTATTGTCAAATTTTATTGCTCTTTACAGTATTACTCGGGTTGCACTGGGTGGTTCATATTCACATTCCTTGGGCTGTAACTGGAGTTTATCCTGTAGCATGCGTGCAACGTATTGCTTGTTGGTGTTGCAGGTGCATTGCACCCATGGAACATTGCTATTCTGCTTCCTGTTGTGGTAGCCCACGGGAATAAAGTGTCCAGTTCGTCGTGTAGTGTCAGCCGTAGGAAAAGATTAACTCTTAGCAGACTACAGTACTCCTCCCTTCAACTTTTATTCACATGTAAAGACAGTTCACCTTTTACTGAAATTGGTTTTTAGTAGCTAACACATCAAGGGATTCAAACAATGCTTCAGTGGTTAGCCGTTATTTACACCACTGTCATATGACTGATTTGGTTTTTTGAAACATCCTCAATGAACAGTTTTATGTGGATGGGGAGTATGAAGTGCTTGGGGCGCGTGTGGTCAACTGTTGGTTCACGTAGAAGGTGAGGTGGTGGGCTGGTGCTTCCTGGTGTGTGAGGGCTTGCTGACCTGAGTGCCTCTTTTGCCTCACCAAGTGTTGCCTTAATCAATAAACTCTGGTGGCACGGCTGTGTTGGTGGTGGCAGGGCTGTGTTGGTTTCAGGAGCCGTGTAGTGACCCCTGTCATATTTATAGCCCTGCTACCCGACGACCAAGTCGTGTGTCTGGGCAGTTGGGCTGGCCACTGAAATCTTAGTTTTGGCACGGTCACCAGGATCATGGAGTGTGCAGTGTAAGTGGTAGACAACTGGAGCGGAAAAATGATATGGGAAGGAGAACAGTTACGAGAGGATTTCGCATACATTAGATAAGTTCTTGAAGACAAGAACTTGTGGAAGATGATGGACTGAAAATCAAGAATGCAAGAGCTAGAGATAATGGTAAAGGAAAGAAAGGCAGAAATATGTACTAACGGGACCGAAGATAGAGATGAGAAAGAGGAGAAACGAGAAGAAAAAGAGAGGGCATCAATTTGGCCCACATGAGGGAGACCCCACGGGCGTCACACGCTGCCTCTGACGTAAACAAGTGCAGGATGGCAATTGTGATAACGTCCTTACAATCCTTCACCGTCCTCGTGACGTTCATTCTGGGCTGGCATGTTAGTGCTGGTGGAGGACGCTGGTGGCCCACAGTGGCACGGTGCTAACAGCCAGTGCTGTGTAAGGCACAGATGAGGAAGGTTGCTTCACCGTGGCTGCAGTTACTGTGGTCGCAGTTGCTCGGTGAAGAACATTGTATCATGACAGTGAGAGGCTGAATGAGATAAATGGTTGTAGTTCAAGGTTGTTCAGGCAGTTGGTATGATGTTTCCTACTGTTTTTTATTGGCATTCTTGTTAGGAAATATAAGAGAAGTTAGACTCCTCTTAAAAAGGATATTGACTGCCTTCATACAGACGGATTCACTTGCCTTTCCCTACTGTGGATTTAAGACCTGTTAGCCATATGTTCATGACTGTGGCTTACTTGAATAAAGTTAATTTGTTGATTTTGTATAAAATCCTTACTGTAGTGAATGTCACTGTAATCCTTGTAGCTGAAACGTATTGTAGTGACTGTCATTGTATGCACTGCAGACTAAACAAAGTCTGGGACCTGCACTAGCCTGTTCTTTATCTCTTCAGGTTGACATTTAGAAAATGTTTCTTTTCAATTTGTTGTCGTCCGTGGAGTATTCCCCTCCCCATGTCAAGATTGCCAACGTTGTGTTATTAACTAGTCATCGGGGCGGAGGATGCACCGGGACCAACGAGTTTTGTCCATGTTTGTTCCTTTGTGGTACTGATACACTCACGAGGTGGATCCTTACCTCCAGTTACACATAAGCCGTATATTAGCTTTGTGAAGATTTTTCTACCGCCACAACTCCATCTTCCACCTAAGGTTCGTTCGCTTAGGAAGCATCTATCTCTTGAGTGCACGCTGATGCGCCGTAGGAAAGTCAGTCGGTCACTGGTAGGTGTGTCACCTCACCGCTGACTCCCTTGACATGACGGGTATGTAGGCTTGGCTTCCTGTCCTCCGTCAAGTGTCGCCACATGAAATGGTTCGGTGGATTTCTGTGATATTTGGCTGAAGTTACAAGTACCGAAGGGGCTGGGGTACGTCGAACATTTTTTTTTTATTCCCTTTAAAGGCGACCGACTCTCATTTTCGCGCAGCGTTGGGCCACGCAGCAGACGACATTACCCTGCGAAGCAGTGCAGCTTTATAGTGTTTGATGGTAGTGATAGTGATTATTTTATTGAAGGTGATATTGTGAGAACAGTTGGTAGGGGAGCCCCTGCCGACGGCATGTTAGCTGTTCCGGGTCAGCAGTAATGTCCACCTTGTCAGTTTAGCTGCAGGAGGTTGTCAGGAAAAGGCCGTTTTGGCACTTTCTTGCCTAGCAGGACCGTTTTACGGTTTAATGTTTGAGCCTTTGCGCTGTACAGTGAATTGCACTTGACATAGTGTGAGCTGGGGTTTGTCAGGAATGTGGTTGCTGGGCTGTGAAGGTAACAGTGGCTGGTGAGTGAGTGAATGAGCTGACATTCACTGAGTGAATGAACTGGTAGGTGACTGAGTGAGTTAATTCGGGGTGAAGTGGGTAGGTGAACAATTGACTCGAGTTAAGGTGAAGCAGAGTGGGTGGAGTTGTGCAGTAGGTTAAGGTCAGGCAGGGAGGGAGGCAGGGTCCGGGCCTGTGGGCGTGGCGGGTGTTCCTCATGGGTAGCTGGGGCACAGCAAACAAGCAGCCAATGGACCACCTGTGCTACCTCGCCTTAGCCACTCCATCCCTGGCCACAAGTCTGTCCTCAGCTGCACTCAGCAATACGGTGCTGAAAGGGTGCCGTACAGGACGCGGTTAGAGAGAACATTAATGTTCCTTGCGCCGCCGCCCGTTGTGAAGTATTGCGCCAATTTGATTGGTTGGTTGCTGTTGATGTGTTTGGCACGGTACTGGTGTAGCGTGTCAGTGTGTCTCAATAAACTTGGCATAGTTTTGGGCAGCTGGGTCTTGGAGGTGGATGGCCGCCCACTCTCCTTGGGAGGTTAGGACAGTGTGACACCATCAGTGTCGGCAGCCGTGTTCCCTCCCTCCCTCTGACACTGATGCACATTTGTCCTCTTACACTATTGCTGCTCTCTCCTCTTACTCCTGTTTCCTCGGTTATTTTCCACTTTCTCTTGCCACGATTATTATTCTTCCTACAGTGATGCTCCTTGATGATTCTCGGCTTCTTTCTACAGTGACTGTCCTCCTTTTACAGTTATGTTCATTCTTCTCTCAGTGGTTTTTACAGTGACGTTAGTCCATCTTGTTACAGTGATCTCGTCCTTCATAGTAGTCTTGCTTCTCCTATATATAGTTAAATTAGGCCTCATTTTATAGCGATACTTTATCCTGTAGCAGTGAAGCTTCGTATACCTCTTGTAATGATGTTGGTTCTTCCATTATGCTATGCTTCCCCTTACGGATGCATGGCTTCTTCACGCTATGATCATCATCCAGACTTTCAGTGAGGCTCCGTGTTAGTGATGCCTCCTCTTACAGTATTGTTCTCTCCGGTCAAGGTGATACCTCTCCTTCATTGGACAATAATGTCTTTCTTCCGAAGATAATTTGTTCGATTAGTGTCTATTTTCTTGTCTGTTTGTAATGCCTTTGTTTTCCTCCATTGATGGTTACTCCTTGCTGTGACAGTGTTGCGCCTTCCTCCTGTTACCGCTTTCCTTCCCCTGCAGCTGATGTTTGTGTTTCCTTTTCCAATGATACGTCTCCCCTTGTAGCCTGTCAGCTTTCTCTCTCCTCACCGTCATCCTGCTGCTGCTGCTGCTGGTCACTGTGACGATCCTGTATCCCCTAAGGTGATGCTTGTCTTTCCTCCGACAGTGTTAACTGTCCCTCCTTCGGCGGCGGTCGTTTGCCGTCTTCCCGTGATCCTCTTCCCTCCACAGGTGGTGATGTCTGCCCTTCCTCACGCGTGGATTCTTGTCCGTCATGGTTTGAGCATCATCCCTCCTCTTGCAGCGATGCTCACAGCCGTTCTCTGCCATTACAGAGGCGTTCCTCCATCCCCGTTATGGTGATTCTTGGACCTCCACCCAGTTATATTCTTTTTACCCAGATATTGATTCCCATCCGTAATGGTGATGCTTTCTCGTCAGGCGAGACTCCTCCTCCGGAACGTCCGTTGTTCATTGTGAGTCAGGCTCCATCTTTCTTTGGCAGTGATTATCATTCTTTTACAGTGCTTCCTGTCCTTGCCTTTATTGTCATGTTCTTCCTTCTCTTGCTGGTTTGTCCCAGCTCGTACAGCGATGCTCACCCCAGCTCGTACAGTGATGCTCGCCCCAGCTCGTACAGTGATGCTCACCCCTGCTCTTACAGTGGTGATCGCCCCAGCTCGTACAGTGGTAATCGCCCCAGCTCGTACAGTGATGCTCACCCCAGCTCGTACAGTGATGCTCACCCCAGCTCGTACAGCGATACTCACCCCAGCTCGTACAGCGATGCTCACCCCAGCTCGTACAGTGATGATCGCCCCAGCTCGTACAGTGATGCTCACCCCAGCTCGTACAGTGGTGATCACCCCAGCTCGTACAGTGGTGATCGCCCCAGCTCGTACAGTGATGCTCACCCCAGCTCGTACAGTGGTGATCGCCCCAGCTCGTACAGTGATGCTCGCCCCAGCTCGTACAGTGATGCTCGCCCCATCTCCTGCAGTGATGCTCGACCCAGCTCGCACATTGATGCCCGACCCATCTCGTACAGTGGTGCTTTACCCAGCTCGTACAGTGGTGCTCGACCCAGCTCGTACAGTGGTGCTTTACCCAGCTCGTACAGTGATGCTCGCCCCAGCTTTTACAGTGATGCTCGCCCCAGCTCGTACAGTGATGCTCGCCCCAGCTCATACAGTGATGCTCGCCCCAGCTCGTACAGTGATGCTCGACCCAGCTCGTACAGTGATGCTCGACCCAGGTCGTACTGTGATGCTCGCCCCAGCTCGTACAGTGATGCTCGACCCAGCTCGCACATTGATGCTCGACCCAGCTCGTACAGTGATGCTCGACCCAGCTCGTACAGTGATGCTCGACCCAGCTCGTACAGTGGTGCTCAACCCAGCTCGTACAGTGGTGCTCGACCCAGCTCGTACAGTGGTGCTCGACCCAGCTCGCGCAGTGGTTCTCCTCCCTTCACGTACTGTTATACTCCTCCCTCCACCTACAGTGGTGCTCCCTCCACGTGCAGCGATGCTCCTCCCTCCTCATGCAGTGATGCTTGTCCCCCCCACGTAAAGTACAATGATGCTCGCCCCCTCACGTAGAGTGATGCTCGACCTCCACGTACAGTGATGCTACTCCCTGCACGTACATTAATGCTCCTCCCTCGTAAGGTGATGCTAGCCCCCCACTTGCAGTGATGCTCTTCTCTCCGTACAGTGATGCTCCTCCCTCCTCGTACAGTGATGTTCCTTCCTCCACGTACAGTGATCCTCCTCCTGCACCTACAGTGATGCTTGTCCCTCCCCGTACAACGCATCCAAAATTTGTAGTGTTATCACCAGTGATTGCAGAAACGAGTCACTTATCTGGGAACTTTTACAGGTTCATAGCTTTAGATTCGCCCAGGTAGCTTAGGACTCATCCAAGCCACTTGCTTTTCATATATTGCGTCGAGATAGTAGAGGGAAACGTCTTGTTTTAACAGTAGGTCTTGACTTGGAAAGGCCATGCTCCTGAGTCCTTGCGATTGCTCGCTTTTCGTGATGTATTGTAAATAATGTCTTGCATTGTTTAAAGCCAGCTCAGTACAGGACATTCCCAACCATTTGACCTGGGGGAAATTTAGATATTCCGAAAACATTCCTTACACACTGTTGTACGATTTCTTAGTGTGGATGATTTACCTTCACATAAGATCCATATTATAACCATCTAAACATTATTTTCTTTTCCTTACAGGGCATTCCGAGTGATCGGGAACCCCATTTTGTTCAAGGTACGTAGCAGTTTACATCTGTCTTGTCATAGTTGTCGTTATTATTGACAGGAGGCAAAGTGGTGTGAATTTTCGTATTGTCAGAAGGAGTTTCCCATGGTACATGGAATCTTGCCGCTTCATAGAAAATGGTGTTTTGCTACCAGCAACTAAACTAACTTGTCAGTTTTATTTTTAGAATGCCAGAGTTTAGTAGTCTAGTTAATATTGTTATGTAAAAGCCTTTGTATAAGTTTAGCATGTTAATGTCCATCGCTAGACAGGACGAATTATTAGGATGCTGTAAAATTGATGATGCTTAAGAGCTACGTTTTGAATGATTTTTCTCCAAAAATTATGCTGAAGGTACATACTATGAAATATGTAGCTTGACGTGGGTTACCCCATCTGTTCCCTGATTTCTTCTGTACTTCTGTTCCCTGATTTCTTCTTGCTAGTACAGAATTGTGCTCCTGGTATCTGGCCATATGCCACCGGCTTATTTGAAGTGATGGGTTATGAATATCTCGAAATGATAATGATGATAATATTGATGATAATAATAATAATAATAATAATAGTAATAATAATAATAATAATGATAATAGTAATAATAATAATGAATTGACCAGAAAGACAAGATAAACAAAACAGTGTGGTTGCTAACAAGTAGTCAGTGGGATCCAAATATCTTTTTTAACATTCTTTGTATCTTTTTATACAACTGAGATATTTAGTATGGCTTGCAGCTTTATGAAGAAGGTTTACGCACTTCATATCATCACACCTGTATCCTGTAATTTTGTCAGCTCCAAAAAAAAGTTAACAACAGTCGAACAGGATTGTGCCGGATGAAAAAAGTTAACAACAGTCGAACAGGATTGTGCCGGATGTTGCAGTGTCATACATATGTATGTGTGATGTATAATGCAGAAGGTGTTAGTGAGACGTGACGTGGTGAGAGAGACGAGACAAACTGACAAATGTGTGGGTGTGAGTTTACGTGTTGTCGTAATGAGAATATTACAACTCACTGGTCTACTATAGTGACACCACACAATGATGATGACTTTTGTCGCTGCCGCCCAGCACCCAGCTGCTGCCGTCCTTCGCCTGCTTGGCCACAGTGTTCCACACTACTGGATCCTCGCGTGTGATGGAGATCTCTGACTGACAGGTGTTCCAATCCGCTCACCTTCCATACACCATAAGCGATTCTAGAAGGCACAGCTCAGCCGGGATATACTAGAGAGGTATGGTAAGGCAAGTCGTGAGGCATAACCAGAGCCGTAGTCTCCCAGGATCGCTCTCAGCCTCGACAGGCGGCCACACAACCCTATCGGCAATTCTACGCTAACGTCCATCTAAAGAGGCAACATGGCAATAAAACTTATGCGTTCTAACACACAAGATTAACACAAGACGGCACTAAAACCCCTCTGGCTCTCACCTCAAGCCACTGTCAATGACAACACAGCCTTCAGTACTGGGAACAAGTGTTTCCAGTAGGAGCAGCACGTTTCCAGTACTGGTAGCAAGCACATACAGTAGCTCCACTATTGAGAATACACCCCAGTCAGAACTAGCACCACGCCTCTGCCACAGCAACAGGCAACCCCAGCTACTAACTGCCTTACTCCTCCACTGTTGCTGCCACCTTCCTCCTGCCGCCAATAGCGCCAGACGGATCTCACGATGCCACTGACAACACCACCGTCACTACCGCCAACTGAAATTCGCCGTCGCTGTGACCACGTATTCTTTGCCGGGCTCTCGCATATTATTGTTTGTTGCCTTTCTGACATTCCACAGGATTCTTGTGAATTCAAACAGTCTCGTTCGTCTGTATGTTACGGTATGTCCTCACTTTTTGCAGACTACATCAGGCTACAAAGAAATACAGAGAACTGTAAACGGCTACAGACCCAGGGTCCTCTATAAAATCTTTCAGACGCCAGAGAAGATGAAAAACAAACAGTTTACTATGCAGAGAGAAAAGAAGCAAACATATCAAGAAGGTGAAATGCCTATAAACATCTAAACTACTGAGTAGCTTAAAAATGTCAGTCGTGAACTTCTAGCGAGGTCTAAGCTGTTTTCAAATATCAATACTGTTGCTTTGGAAACGTTATATAGTAACCATCCTCCTGAAGAAAACGTACTTTCGTTCATTCGAAAGAAAACGGGTTTGTATCTTTCACTATGGCTGACGTCACACTGATCTGATGTAAAGAAGTTATCAAGATGGCCAAAACCTTGTATACTTCAGAATAAGTGTATTAAACCTTCTCTTAACCGTCGTCTTTCTAAATCAAGTTAAAGGTGGTCCAGACGGCTCCCCGATGATCTGCTTCTCAGACCCGGCAGCATCTGGGAAGCTTAGCGTCCTCCTTACCCAGTCCTGTGGCTACTTCCAAACATGGCCACAACACGCAACACAACAATGAGAGTAAGGATGCACCAGTAAAGTGCAGATTGTTTTCATATCCGTTAATCATCACTCTCTCAGCACCCAGTCAACTAATCTTACAGTCTCTAAATTACGCTACTTATACCCAGTGCCTTAACTGCTTATAATCACAGATGGGGAACTTTATCGGACGCTTTTAGAAAAGCTAAATAATTGACATCAACCGATTCACTTTACTTTCATCACAGATGTTGATTACATCATAACAGAATGACTAATGCCATTACAAGACAGTCAATAGTGGCAACGAGACATCAGTCCCAGGACGTATCACTTGCCACGAACACAACAATGACCACCACCAGCTCCACATCGGACGTACAAAACAGACCCACTAACATTTTACTGGTCAACAGTGGAGTGGTCATCATGAATGTAACACACACACACCTGCAGCCATCTTCCCTGGAACGATCTACCGACAACTGTTTCGGTCTAATTGTAAAACGAAGAAAAAAGTAAAAAGTACACGACTATTGTTATGGAAATTGGAAAGTTTACCATAAAACTTGTGGCAATCCCACGGTCACCTGGGAGTGCTTCTCTCCAGTGCTTCCTTTGGAAGTGTTGGGATGACAAGGGTCAGCAGTGGAAGGCTGTGGTGCCTCCCTGGACCAGCACAGACCATCATCTTCCCAGTTCATGTATTGACTAGTAAGTCGCCAGCCTCGGGATGCGATCGACACAAATGACCTCAAACCTCCACAAATCCAGCCAGGCCAGAGCATACGACTGCTTCCCTTCCGTCCACTAGTCTCAAGATGAGAATACGATATGCTGCTGAAAATGCTGGGAACCAGTTCAACACCCTCCTGAGAGCAGCAACGTCATACGGGGCATTATGGGTCTGCTGGCAGATGGACGATCACCATCACTCACGACGCTGAAATAAGGCTGGCCACAGCGATGCTGGAGTCCGAGGCTACCCAGGTGCTCACTGCTCTACACGTCTGCAAACAAGGATAGTGCCCAAAACCATACCAAAGAAAATAAAAGAAAAATATCGCTCTGTATATAAACGTAAACCCGAAAAAAAGACACCAGCAATCACGTTAAACCCGTCCAGCGAAAAAGTCTTGGTCTACCAACCAAAACTTCATGAGAATACAAGAGAATCCCCTCCAGCTTAGGCTATCCAAACGGAGTCACAGAAAACGGTCAAATAAAAAGAGGGGACGGTTGTAAAAGGGCGACATTAGGTTACACCGGGCATCACACTGTGTTACCTCTCTATGTGCAGGACGGAAGCTACTGTGAATCAAGTTGTGTTAACTATCTTTATGAAGGAGGGAAGCTAAACTGTTTCCTCGAGATTAACACACACACACACACACACCTGTCTAACGAAATGGAATTACTCCTGAATATGTTTGCGGACGAGATAATGAATGATGATGACTGCATCACCCTACAATGGGACCTGGACAAGCTCCATAGTTAGTCCAATAAATGGATGACGAGATTCAATCCCAGTAAGAGTTGTAATGAGGTTGGGTTCAGGCGAAATAAGGCCTGGATGCGATTATTCCCTGGCTGAAATAAATGACAGGAATTGTTGGATATATACGATATAAAATTACGACCAGTTATGATTACGTTCTTCTTGGGTCGTCTGGCCAGGAGGCGCTTAAGCAGAACAAGAAACTTTGAAAAAAATGGCAGTATTAAGTTGGCTGCTCATCAGGTGAAGGGAAGAAAGAGAGAAAAGCAAAGAATACCGTCAGACAGCAAGAAACAGGAGACACCTAACGAGGTAAAGATTAACCAAGAACTGGCAATCATCCCTTGCAATAATATCACGAGTAAAGCCTCTCAGTGGCAGTGCAGGAACCACCAGTGTCTGAAAAATGCTGCCACAGATTTTCCAGCAGGAAGGTAACAGGAATGCCATTATATACAACTAAAATCCATTTCCACTAACACCATTCACCATGAATATACAACTAACATCCATTTCCACTAACACCATTCACCATGAAGATGTTTGTAAAAGTCCTAACGAGTAACGGTGACAGAATTCAAATACAGAAATTACCTTCACAACCAGGAACAGGTAAGGTTTCGAGCAGGAAATTTCTTACGTTCACATGTGCTTAAACCAATAACAAGATCTTAGAACATACTGATAGAGACAAAATGCTGAAGTTATTCACAAAGACTACACGTGGACAGGTGACATGGGTGACAGCTGAAAAACTGGACAAGAACTAAAGAAATACGTGCACATAAGGAGAGTGTCCCTTCAACTTCCTAAAACACGGGATTATGTCAAGTCTTTCTTTACAAAAGACCGTACACGATTCTCTCACTATTCAAAGTACAAGTACTAGTTACATAAAAGTGCAAGACAGATGAGGAGGACCTGTGACGGAAACCATCCAGAAGGACGGCCACATGCGGGATCCTCAGTAGTATAGCAACCATTAATCAGCCAACATCACAGTTGCTGCCCCGCCAAGCTTGGCCTAACCTAATGTCCCCAGGCTTGACACACACACCACATGTGTCGGTGTCACGAGACACTAGAGCCGGGCCAGGCAGAGCGTGTATGTACCAGCGACGTCAGGGGTGCGGGCCGCAGCAGCAGCGCCACTTGTGGCGAACGGAGGCCCAGCCCTCGCCACACGTCACGTCTGGCAACCACACCGCGGGTCACACACCACATATGAGGGTCGTTCAGGCCGCATATGGCGGCGTCCCTCATCTGTCAACCGACCACAATTTATGGAAGACATCGAGAGTATCGTTAGGAAAATGTGAAGCGTGGAAGAGGCGGCGCCAGCCAGTCAGTCCCGGAGTCTGCTTCCTTCACCCGTCACTCTGCCAGCCCGGTCGGGTCTGGAGCAACCATCACTGTACTTACAACTCGTGCACTCTCATATTTCGTCTTTAACATTCTCGGTCATTACAGGCGTATCCTTATCACCACGGCTTCCTCACCCTGTGTCATACTGCTCCTGCAGTAACAAGAGGGACTCAGACCGAGCAGTGAGGTGTATCCCACGTGTGGCTACGTACCTTCACACTACATACACTACCACACTTACAGAAACACTGCAACACAGCTCGCGCATCATCCACATCAACACCCAAGACTTTGATTTCACAAGTTTAGGAATTGCGATAATATTACTGTAAAGGTCAGACGTTCTTACACCATTCCTACATCAGGCACTGAACACGTGACTGGTAAGTTACATGCAGGCCCCAGGAGAGCACCCCCCCTCCCTTACCACCACCACACAGCAGTAAACACCCACATTACGGTCTTTTTACTACGCCACATCTCCCCGGAATGACTACTGATCGAAAGAATACGGAGTTCTAGTTGATTATTCCCCAGCTGCATATAAAACTCGTATTCTATGAAGGTATTCCAGCCATTCTAATAACTCGGGGTACAGAAGTTTTCGACTTGTGCTACCAATGAAACAGACTAAATTCT
>JAUUDW010086941.1:0-15914 GCA_032361385.1 Panulirus guttatus
CACGGGTGGCCTCCAGTACAAGGGTGGTTTCCACTGCAAAGGTGATGTCCACTGTAAGAGTATTGTCCACTCGAAGGGTGCTGTTCACTTCAAGGTTGGTGTCCACTAAAAATATGGCGTCCACTACAAGGGTGGTGTCCACTTCAAGCGTGTTGTCCACTACAAGGGTAATGTCCACTACAAGATTGCTTTCCACTTCAAGGGTGGTGTCCACCTCAAGGGTGGTGTCAACTCCAAGGGTCGTGTCCATTACAAGGGTGGTGTCCACTACAAGGGTGTTTTCCACTACAAGGTGTGTGTCCACCACAAGCGTAGTTTCCACTAGAAGGTTGGTGTCCACTCTAAGGGTGGTGACCACTACAAGGGTGGTGTTAACTTCAAAGGTGGTGTCCATTATAAATGTGGAGTTAACTCTAAAGATGGTGTCCACTACAAGGATGGTGTCCATCACAAGCGTGGTGTCAACTGCAAGGGTGGTGTACACTATATGGTTAGTGTCCACTACAAGGGTGGTGTTCACTACAAGGGTGTTGTCCAGTACAAGAGTGGTGTTCACTACAAGGGTGTTTTCCACTACAAGGTTGGTGTCCACCATAAGCGTGGTTTCTACTATAAGGTTGGTGTCTACTCTAAGGGAAGTGTTCATTACAAGGGTGGTGTTAATGCCAAAGATGGTGTTCACTACAAGTGTGGTGTGCACTACAAGAGTGGTGTCCATTACAAGTGTGGTGTCAACTACAAGGGTGTTGTCCACTATATGGTTGGTGTCCACTACAAGGGTGGTGTTCACTACGGAGGTGGTGTCCCCTGCAAAGGTGGTGTTCACTACAGTTGTGGTTTCCGCTAGAAGGGTGGTTTCCACTAGAAGGGTGGTGTCCACTTCATGGGTGGTGTCCACTCCAAGGTTGCTTTCCACTTCAAGGGTGGTAGCCACTCTAAGGGTGGTGACCACAATAAGGGTGGTGACCACTACAAGGGTGGTCTCCACTGCAAGGTTGGTGTCAACTGCAAAGGTGGTGTCCACTCCAAGGTTGCTGTCCATTCCAAGTATGGTGTCCGCTACAAGGGTGGTGACCACTACAAGGATGGTCTCCACTGCAAGGGTGGTGTCCACTGCAAAGCTGGTGTCCACTCCAAGGTTGCTGTCCACTCCAAGTGCTGTGTCCGCTACAAGGGTGGTGACCACTACAAGGGTGGTGTCCACTGCAAAAGTGGTGTCCACTGCAATGGTGGTGTCCTCTTCAAGGTTGCTGTCCACTTCAGGCGTGGTATCCCCTCCAAGGGTGGTGTCCACTAAAAGAGTGGTATCCACTAAAATGGTGGTGTCCACTGCAAGGTTGCTGTCCACCTCAAGGTTGGTGTTCACCCCAAGGGTGGTGACCACTACAAGGGAGGCGTCCATTACAAGCGAGTTGTCCACTACAAGCGTGTTACTACAAGCGTGGTGCCCACTACAAGGGACGTGTCAACTACGAGAGAGGTGCCCACTACAAGCGTCGTGTCCACTACAAGTGTCGTGTGCACTACAAGCGTGGTGTTCGCTACAAGTGTGGTGTCTACTACAAGCATGGTATCCAATTCAGTGGTGGTGTCCAATGCAAGGGTGCCGTTCACTAAAAGAGTCCTGTCCACTACAAGCGTGGTGTCTACTACAAGGGTGGTGTCCCCAACAAGCATGGTGTCCACTACAGGCGTGGTGTCCACTACAAGGGTGGTGTACACTATAAGCGTGGCGTTTGTGCCAACTGAAATACAAAAACTCCTATTGCTCATCTCTTGGGTCTCAAGTCTCCTAACTTTCATGCCATTTTGGCTCAGAACTTCTCTTTCCTCTATAACTTTGATTTCATGTTTCGTTTATCCCCCGCCCCACCCCAGTCCCTCAACTATGTGAAACTTTTCGAGTATTTGACTTCCTGACACGATGCACTGCTCTCTTCATATCTACGTACTGAAATCCTCTATGCAGGGAATTGCAATGTACGTCACATGGATTGGTTAGGGTCTACTTTGGACGATCCGGGCGAAGCCGACGCCCTCTTTTTTCCCTCCTTAACGATATGGAACAGATAATAAAAAACCCAACAAGGGTTGCCGACCATTATGACAACTCTTCCAGCACACTACTCTTTGTTTTCATATATCTGATGCCCTCTCCCCGCCCACTAATGCATACACTATTCCTGTCCCCTTAGGGTCATGGACCAGAATCTCATGCCACCATTTTATAACTGGACACGTCTGTCCTCCGCTCCCCCCTCGACACGCCAACGTTGGCACAAGGAGGAATTGAGGGGTCATCCCCTAGCGGCTTCTTAACTGACTATCTCTGGGAAAAGTGCTACATTGCACCTGATGATACAGACGAGGATTCACAACTGGTAACAGACACCAAGACTTGCTGACCTGCGGCTTCTCTTGTAAGCCTCATAAACTTGAAAAAGCCTGTCGTCTGGTAAGAGCCGTCCCCAAGCGAACGACATCTCCACAAGGCGTCTCACGAACAAAACCTTCCCCAGCTATAAACGAGGCAACGTAGCACATGAAACTAATGTAATTTAGAAAATTACTTTCCCTGCACAAGCTAACCCGCTAGAGTTTCAATTTGCACCCGGCAGAAATTTGCGAAGGAATAACAAGCAAACTCCGAGGAAAGTTTTCACAACAGAGCTGCTTATCAGACTTTGCCGTGTGGCGACTGTACAAGAGGAGTCATGGCGAGGACAAGCGTCACACAATCTCAGACCAAAGCTACTGTTTATCACCTGCTGAGTCAGTCTGCGCGTGGAGCTGTTACTAGAACAGGAACGACTTGCAAGTTAGGTATTTCCCACAGCTTTGGGTCTGATGAGGAAGCACATGAAAGTGATTTTTTTTTTGACACTGACAGACAGACACGCCACACATGAACTAGGAATATCACAGTGCAAGGGTAGACTCTTTAGCTAATAATTTCAACTAAAATCACGTGGCTCCGGTACTATTGTTTGGTGACTTCTGTCTCTGGTCTGATGTCTGTTTCCACAGGAGTTTACAAGTACTGTCTCTGGAAGCTGATATTTTATGTTAGTCATGAATAATTTTCATTAGATTATGGATCATAGTTAACAATTCCATCCATCTCTCTGCCAGATATCATCGTCAGTGGCATTTTAGACTCGCAAATTCTAGCAATCTTTGCACTGCTCTTGACAGGGTAATCTGGGATGCAAACAATATGAATGTTTTTCGGAAAATCTTCAGTAAAACTTTCAGACTAGCAGAGAAAAGATTTCTGCCATTTCGTAGCGAAATGGTCATTTTGTAGTAGAACTAAGCCAAAATGATGGAAAAAAGAAATAGAAAAAACCTGCCCGTTGTGCAACAAAATAATGCATATGAAGATCAGGGAGAGAGATAGCCAATATGATGGAGTAAATTTCGCTATTTTTCATAGCATATAGCGAAACAAACCCTAAAAAATCTAGTTAAGTACGAGGCAGTAGGTATTGCCCAGTAAAATGGCTCATTATTCTCAGAAGACTGCAACTTGCGTCAAGAAAATAAAGCCATGGCAAAGATCTTAAATTAATCTTTTTCATCCATGTGCGAAAACGACGACATTTTGTGAACCAGATCGTCCTAGTTATAGCTCAGAACCTATTGCACCGTGATGACTTACTCTATGAAGATATAATGTTACCATCAATTATAATAAAGACAAAGAAAACGCTGGCCCTGATAAGTTTATGTTAGAAGTAAAAATTTAAACAGTTAAGTCTTTGATTACCCTTTTCAGTACATTACTAGCTATAAGGTAAGTCACATAAGACGGGAAGTCTGCCAATGTGACATCAACCTAACCTTAAGAAGGTAATTAGTCCTATGCCCGGCAATTTTGGTCCAGTTAGTTTGATGTCTTTAGTTGCCAAACTTATGATGACCGTCCTACGAGGCAAGCCTATAAGCTAGAAATGATTTGCAGAATGGTATGGTTTTCCATGAAATCATTAATGCCTGATAGGTCTGCTTGAATTTCCTTTACCGAAAACATTCCATAAGTCCCGCATCAAAGATAACTGGCAGAAGTTGTCACATGTTATAGATGGTATATTACTGTTGTGGTTAGAAAACTGGTTGACTGACGGTAAACAAAGGGTAATGATTACCGAACAAGCCTTTGAATGGTCAGCTGTATTAAGTGGTGTGCCGCAGGGATCAGTCTTGAGACCAATTTTGTTTTTGGTATGTACGTATTAAGGACACTGATACTGAGCTTTCCTGTAAGGTATCAAAATTCGCACATTGCACTAAGTAGAGAAATAGAAGTACATCATAAACTGAACGCCTACACCTGGAAGCTGACATTAAGTAAACTGACTGACTGGGCTCAGAAGTGGCAGACGAACCGTAATATCGCAAATACAGAATGTTACATAATGTTAATAGGAACGAAAAGGAAAACTACAATATGAACTCTGATGACCCACAAAATGTGATCGAGAAAAAAAAAATTAGGTGCAATAATCTCCGATGAGCTACAGGCATGTATGCAGTATGTTGCATCAGTGAAAAAAAGAATAGATAAATAGCAAATTAAAACCAGGCTTCATAGGTATGGCATTCCAAGTGTAGAAAGATCATCTTCCATATCAACAATTCACTGGCGTATCTAATCAGAAACCAGTGTTCAGTTTTGGTTAGCATCGAGCTTCCAAGACGATTCCAACAAATCCAATGAGACCTGTCTTCACGACGCAAATTTAATTAACGCAGAAATGAAGAGAATAAAAGGTGACTTGATACAGGTATTCAGAATGATAAAAAGGCATTAACAATCTTGATCTAAGCAGTTAACTACGGCTTTATCAGGCTGACTTTACTCGTAGTAGTGGATACAAATTCGTGGATGTTTGCTTCAACTGGGGTAAAATTTCTTTTTCATCAGCAGGATTGTTAATATATGGAACAGTTTACCAATATACAGTAATAAGTTAATATCAACACCTAAGATACGTTTATACAAGGCTTTGAAAATATCTAGCTTCAAGACTTGCTTTATCTGCGCCTCCGTACTCTCCCAGAGCCTCGAAAGGACCTAACTGTCTGTTTACGTTTGCATTCCTTTGTACCTAGATATATTTGGCTTAGTTTATCACGCGTATTTTGTAACCCACTTAACAGGATCCTCACTAGGTCCAGTAATCACAGAGATCCCCGGAGGTTTAAATGCTGCCATCCCCCTGTTTATGCTGGCTCGCAGGATCGTCAGACTGCCTGCATTCAACACAAGGACAACCCGGGAGAGACAGTAACAACACACCTAGCTCTGGCCAAAAGTTGACTGACACAAACCTCGGTTAGCATTATATATAATCATAAAGGCTGGGGTGCCGGTCTAACTGGATATGAAAACAGACCTGCATTCGCTTACCAGCGTAGGTTTGTAACAGGGAAAACTGAAAGGTTGCTTGTAGGAAAAAAAAATCTGAAATGAGAATTTGCCATAAAATAAAACAAGTCTAACAGTGGACAATAAATAAATACAAAAGCATTCTAGAAGGAAGTCTTAGCCAAGGGGATGTTATGTCGCTAGCAGTAGCAAGACAAATCCGAGCTTCTCCAGCTGTTTCTCACAAGTATCGTACATAATCCTAAGCAGAACCTTCCTTACCCTGTGCTCCCATTACTCTCAAAATTTAATTTCGTGATCAGCACCAACACAGCAGATGAATTACGAAGAGGTCAAACCTCTGTCGTGAGTAGACATGTTCTCTTGACGCTCCTAGATCACCTTCGTGCTACACAAAACGGGGTCTGCTCTTCTTTTTGGATGTCCAAGTCGTATGATGTAGTTTACTAGAGACTTACTCATTAGGAAACAAGATACATTTATTTCATGCTTGTTTCGTGACATATCTGAGAAGCTGGAGATAGAAATTAGGAGGAATAGTGAAGCAAGACAGATTATGAATGAAACTTTGGGAAAATGGTGCGAGCTTGGTAACTGCAGAAGGATAAGATATCCAACAGAGCAACGCTGTAGGAACGATGACGGTAGATAACTTACAGAACAGGATAGTGACTAAGGAAATTAAGTTAGAGGCTGGCACTACCTTCCAGTTGGCTATGACGACTTGTCGGCTTGTATTAGGAATTCGCGTCAGGAGGTACTGACCAAAGATAGGTTAAACGTACTAGGGGATGAGGTACAAGATGATCATAGTATCATTGTGGTCGGTGACTCCTGGTTAGAAACCAATACCAGGAGTTTTGTGCCAAGGGTGTGCACAAAGGTCGTTTCTTAACTCCATTCTTCTCTTCATGTACATTAAATGATCTAGACTTAGGTCTCGTACATAAGATCTCCAAATCCAAGGATCGAATAAAAGTAGAAGGTAAAAGCAGCAACGGGCAAGGCTGTGAACTAACTCAACAAAAGACAGACGAAGTTTAATGTAAATACATGAAAAGCTATGCACTCTGGAGATGAAAATATTAAACACGAATTCTAAAAATTCGTATATCCACGAACTAAAGTAAGTGAAGTGAAGGTTTTTGGAGTTCTTATTAGCACAAATCTGAAGTGTGCTGAACACTGTCCAGCAGGAAGTTAAAAAGGAAGCCGAAGGTTAAGTTTCATAGCCAGCAACATCGACTTTAAAACATGGTAAACAATTCTGACCCTTTTTAATGCTCCTGGAAGACCACACCTTGAATATGTTGGCCAATTCTTGTCCCCCAACTGCAAGAAAGATGAGGAAAGGCTGAAAGAAGCATAAAGACGTGCGATTAAACTAATTCCAGTACGATGATTCTGACAAGAAGCGAAGCTAAGAAGAGTAGACGATCTCTTTTGTTTTAAGAAGCGTAGACCTTGCTGTGACCTCATACAGATTTTCAAGATTTTGAATAAATTCGACGATGCAGATCATGATGACCTTTCTGAAGAACAAGAAAGGTCCAGTTACAAGACCAAAATGGAATAGAACTTGAAGGCAAAAGGCGTAAGCTGACGTGGGCTAAAGTTTCCTTGCAAATGGGTGTCTACGACAATGGAATAAATTACCGTCAAACTTTAATGCAAAGACTATAACTACTTCATCAGTTCAGGTGTCTACTGAATAAATAAAAGGTAAAATTTACATATACAGTAACTTCTTTTTATCATACCAGATCCTGAAAAAAAATGCTCTAGTGCAACAGACGGTAGGATTATGCAGCAAGATTTCATTGTAGGATTTTCCATTGTCTTATATTCTGTTAGATTCGATGCTGGCTTACTCAACAAATTCATAGCATTCCTTTTCTTGTTTGCTTTTATTTCCGGAGTGATTGGAGAGTAACGAGAGAACCTTCTTACTGTCTTGTCTTTACCTAATCCACTATAGGTATAGGTAGAGCTACGTTCACAACGGATAACCTAGACATGGAGCAACGAATCGTCTGTTGTCTGTCTTTCCCAAGTACCTCCATGTACTCTTTCTCGATGAGAAATAGCAATTGAAGTTGATTTAAAGGTGCTTACAACCTTAAGGTCCCGTCGCATCTCTCTTCCAAACTCACGTACAGTGAACAGGTTAAGTGAGAACAAATCTGGAAGGTCGCACGAGTTGTAGTCATAGTTGTATCTACAGTTGTACTTAGAAGAGATCTTCAGTCGAGCACCATTTCCCTCAGTCAATAGCAAGGTAAAATCTTATGCAGTAGACATGTGAGCTTCTTGAATGAGAATCACTTTTAAGAAAGGTAAAAACTTGGATACAGACGTGATAGAGCGCATCCGATGCATCAGTTACGATGTTTCCCACATGGACTAAATGACCAATTACAGCCCGAAACATCGCTGGACCCGTTGTCATGGTCTACCCCAGGGGGGTCAGTTCACGATCAATAATATAACGATATGGCCAAGATGTTTATTTATCTATTCATTCTACAAGTAATCAAGAAATATCTTATAAAATAATGTCAATCTAGAATTAGATCAAGTGGTCATAGTTCAAATGATATGCAAACAAGATAAGTGTAAGTACCCCAATAAGTAATATCACCAATCTCCTGCTTTATGTCGATGTCTTACAAGTGATATCAGATGTAAGTGTTTATACAGATCATTATCTCCTAAACTTCACATCAGTTATGAAGATAACGCAAAAATACTTCCTAAAAGAAATGAAAAACCTTCATTCATCTTTTAGTGAGGAGGCTTGGAAGACATTCAAGCACAAGAGCAAAGACACACGCCACTCTCCCTACCAGCCACTAGCTTAGAATTTATCACACGTCTATTACAGTATCAAAATTCTAATTTCACCGTACATTTTTTCCCGGCCATGTTGGGGCCGACATTGAAAGAACACTATATGTCTGCGAAGTTGAGGATGTGACTTCCATGTCCGAAGAGACATTTTTCCGTACAACTCTCACATCCGATCTACAACAGAACTTCTACTCCTAACGTGATGTTGCCGACCTCAGTCATGCCGGAAGTCATCACATCAGATACAGGGTGCATCTCGGCCACTTGCCGACAACACACGACTTAAAATGGTTCATCGCTCACCTCGCACTCCCGGCACCATGGCAGGGAAGTGGCAACGTTTCTCTGCATTTTTTTCAAAATCCACAAACACTATATCTCTGGCTATGGCTCCACCAGCCGCACCAAGTTTCCACAAGAGCTGTCAACACCAGAGACGACCCGTCCCCAGCGTCATTACCTCACAACGGGTAACATTTACATTCTTCCCAGCTACAGCACTTGCCACTGTGGATTTCGATTTCCTTTTTTATCAGCAGAACAGTTTGTATGAAGGACGGTCAACACACTTTATTGTGTCATACTTTCTACCTATAGGAAGGGATATTCAAATTACCTTATTCTTAAATTCAAAAACAAAGGGGAAGTGTATTAAACATAACTAACCAAGTCATCAGATATTTCTTCTTATGTAGCTGATACGGCGCTGGCAGCTGAAGCCCTAAACGAGGCCATTTCATTAACGCTATATATTTATGTACCCTAACCTGAGCCCGGTACACATTTTCTTGACCAACCCCTACGAGTGGATGAACAGCTGAGTTAACTGTGAAATGAGCGCGTCACTGTCAAGAACGCTATCAGCTACACTACGGTGATCCATAAAGAGTCATGTACCGGCAGAGGAAATCTATAATGTTAGCAGTTTCTCTAAACAGGATTTTGTATTATCGATAAAGTGAAAATAATGAACTAAAAGCAGCATAATTTTCATCATTATATTCTTTATCGTTAACTCAATAATCATGATTCATGACCAGTAAAATTACTCCTACTGTACATGTCTAAGCTGCAGAGCATGGCGTCTGAGCCACCAGGTTGTTGTTGTTTGCTAAATGCAATACCCAGCGTATGGACGTGTCAGCCAAACTGTGAACCATTTTTCTAAAATGGGAGGGTTATCAGAGGTCATCAGAGAAAAATCTTGTTATCCTCACTCCTGAAGGTGAGAAATTTAACTGTTATCATTACGAACGTTTTCAATGATGACGGTATCATTATCAGAATCGCCATCTTTACTAATATCATCATTATCAGCAATGATGAGTGTGTGCATCTGTCAGAATAGCTCTGTGTGTTCTTCTTATTCCCAGCGCTATCTATGTTACGACTGGTTGGCTGTCATAAGGAGGGGGAGTGTGGGGTGTTTGTCTGATATCCCAGGTGGTTGGGGGTGACGTGGTTATGAGGAGACCAGGTCAAAGGTCAAGGTCGTGCATGTCTTGGTGTAATAGACTGTTCGCAGTTGTAATATAACCGACAACTCTATGATTCTGGTCGTTTAGATTTTTGAGTACGACAGTCCGACCTTCAGGTACGACAATAGGATCAGTACGAACAATGGCACGACCCTTGGGTGTGATGGCCTGACGTCTGAAGTGACATCATCATATCCAAGGGTCGTACCGTCGCGCTACAGGGTCGTCTCGTCCTGCTCGTAAAGCAAACACGAGTTCATGCTGCCTATTGCCTTGAGGTAAAAGTTTTCAAATATCAGCTACTCCAGTTTCTTCTGACCTGATGATACCCCACTTTCCTCTAACCTTATGCTACCCAAGTTTCTTCTGACCTGATGGTACCCCAGTTTCTTCTGATCTGATTTTACCCCACTTTCTTCTGATCTCTTACCCCAGTTTCCTCTGACCTTATGGTACCCTAGTTTCTTCTGACCTAACATTTTCCAAGTTCCATCTGACGATGTCACCCCAGTTTCTTCTCACCTGATGTTAATCCAGTTTCTTCTGACCTGATGTTTCCTAAGTTTCTTCTGACCTGATGTTTCCCAAGTTTCTTCTGACCTGATGCTACGCCACTTTCCTCATACCTGATGGCACCCCAGTTTCTTCTGACCTGATGTTACCCCAGTTCCTTCTGACCTGATATTACTCAAATCTCTTTCGACTTGATATTACCCCAGTTTCTTCTACGTGATGTTAACACAGTTTCTTCTAACTTGGTGCTACCAAAGCTTCTCCTATTCTCATGCTATCCCAGTTTCTTCTGACCTATTAATACCCCAGTTTTTTCTGACCTGATTTTACTCCAGTTTCTTCTGCCCTGATGTTACCCCAGTTTCTTCTGACTTAATGTTACCCTAGACTCTTCTGACCTGATGTTATTCCAGTTTCCTATGACGTGAAGATACCCAGGTTTATATTTACCTGATGTTACCCCAGTTCCTTCTGAATTGATGCTACCTTAATTTCTTCTGATCTGATGTTACCCCAGCTTCTACTGACCCGATGGTACCCCAGTTTTCTATAACGTAATGGACCCCAGTTTCTTTTTACCTGATTTTACACCAGTTTCTTCAGCGTGATGTCACCCCAGTTTCTTCTGACCTGATGCTACCCTAGATTCTTCTAACTTCATGCTACCCGTTTTTCTGACTTGATGTTACCCCAGTTTCCGCTGACCTAATGGTACCCCAGTTTCTTCTGACCTGATGATACCCCAGTTTCTTCTAACCTGGTGATAACCTAGTTTCTTCTGACCTGATGATGCCCCAGTTTCTTCTGACCTGATATTACCTCAGTTTCTTCTTACCTGATGGTACCCCGTTCTCTCCTGACATGATATTACCACAGTATATATTTTTTCGGAGTTAATGCTAACCTAGTTTATTTTGAATTGATGCTACCTCAGTTTCTTCTGATCTGATGCTACCCCAGTTTCTTCTAACCTGATGCTTTCCCAGTTTCTTGTGACCTGACGCTAGCTCAATTTTTTTCTGTCATGATGTTACCACACTTTCTTCTGACCAGATGATACCCCAATTTCTTCTGACCTGACGTTAGCCCAGTTTCCCCTGAAGTAATGATACACCAGTTTCTTTTGACCTGATGCTACCCCAGTTTCTTCTGCCCTGATATCACCACAGTTTCTTCTAACCTGATGCTACCTAGTTTCTTCTAACTTCATGCTAAACCAGTTCCTTCTGGCGTGATATTACTCCAGTTTCTTCTGGTCTGATGGTACCCCACTTTCTTATGACCTGATGATATCCCGGTTTCTTCTGACCTGATGATAGCCCAATTTCTTCTGACCCAATGAGACCCTAGTTTCTTCTGACCGATGATACCCCAGCTTCTTCTGACCTGATGCTACCCCAGTTTCTTCTGACCTGATGTTTCCCAAGTTTCCTCTGACCTGATGTTATCCCAGTTTCTTCTAAACTGATGCTACAGGAATTTCTTCTGATCTGATGCTCCCCAGCTTCCTCTGACCTGGTGTTACATCAATTTCTTGTGACCTGATGTTAGCTCAGTTTCTTTTGCCCTGATGTTACCCCAGTTTCTTCTGACCTGATGGTACCCCAATTTCTTATGACTTGATGACATCCCAGTTTCTTCTGACCTGATGATACCCCACTTTTTTCTGACCTGATGTTACCCTAATTCCTTCTGTCCTGATGTCTTCCCAGTTTCTTCTAACTTGATCTTACCCCAGTTTCCTCTGACCTTATTGTACCCCAGTTTCTTCTGACCTGATGTTATCCCAGTTTTCTTCTTACTTGATGGTACCCCATTTTCTCCTGACATGATGTTACCACAGTCTTTTTCTGACTTACTGCTACCTGAATTTATTCTGAATTGATGCTACCTCAGTTTTTTCTGATCTAATGTTACCCCAGCTTCTTCTAACCTGATGCTTTCCCAGTTTCTTGTAACCTGACGTTTGCTCAGTTTCTTCTGTCATGATGTTACTCCACTTTCTCCTGACCTAACGGTACCCCAGTTTCTTATGGCCTGATGATATCGCAGTTTCTTTTGACTTGATAATACCCCAGTTTCTTCTGACCTGATGTTAGCCCAATTTTCTCTGACGTAAGACACCCCAGTTTCTTCTGACCTGATGTTAACCCAGTTTTCTCTGACGTAAGACACCCCAGTTTCTTTTGACCTGATGTTATCCCAGTTTCCTCTGACCTGATATAACCAGTTTCTTCTAAACTGATGCTGCCTAGTTTCTTCTAACTTCATGCTAATCCAGTTCCTTCTGATCTGATGGTACCACACTTTCTTATGATCTGATGATATCCGAGTTTCTTCTGACCTGATGATAGCCCAATTTCTCCTGACTTGATGACATCCTAATTTATTCTGACCTGATGCTCCCCCAGTTTCTTCTGACCTGATATTTCCGAAGTTTCTTCTGACCTGATGTTATCCTAGTTTCTTCTGAATTGATGCTATCTGAATATATTCTGATCTGATGCTACCTCAGCTTCTAACCTGATGTTACCCCAGTTTCTTGTGAGCTGATGTTACCCTAGTTTCTTCTGATCTGATGTTTCCTAAGTTTCATCTGACCTGATGCTACCCCAGTTTCCTCAGACCTGATGTTACTCTAGTTTCTTCTGATCTGATGTTACTCAAGTTTCTTCTGAAATGATACTTCCTCAGTTTCTTCTGATCTAATGCTCCCCAGCTTCTTCTAACCTCATGTTACCCCAAATTCTTCTAACCTGATGTCACCCCAATTCCTTCTGACCTGATGCTGCTACCTCAGTTTCGTCTAACTTCATGCTAACCCAGTTTCTTTTGACCTGATGGTAACCCAGTTTCTTAAGATCTTATGATATCCCGGTATCTTCCGACCTGATGATACCGAAGTTTCTTCTGACCTGATGATACCCCAGTTTCTTCTGACCTGATGTTACCCCAATTTCTTCTGACCTGATGTTTCTCCCAGTTTCTCCTGGCATGCTGTTTTCAAAGATTATTCGGACTTGATGCTACTCAGTTTCTTCTACCTTCATGCTACCCAGTTTCTTCTGACCTGATGTTACCCCTGTTTCATATGGCCTGATGATAACCCTGTTTCTAGTGGCCTAATTTTATCCCAGTTTCTTCTGATCTCATGTTACCCAGTTTTTCTTCCATCCTGAAGTTACGCCAGTTTCTTCTAACTAACTTGATGCTTCCCCAGTTTCTTTTGGCCTGATGCTACCCCAGTTTCTTCTGACCTGATGTTATCTCATCTTCTTTTAACCTGATGTTACCTCTTTCCTCTAGCCTTATGGTAGCCCATGTACTTCTGTCCTGACGGTATCCCAGTTTCTTCTGACTTGATGTTACCCCAGTTTTTTCTGATCTGATGCTACCCCAGCTTCTTCTAACCTGGTGCTACCCTAGTTTCTCCTGAATGACCCGAAGGTATTCCTGTTTCTTCTATCCATATGTTATTCTAGTTTCATCTAACCTCGTGCTATCCCAGTTTCTTCTGAATTGATTGTACTCCAGTTTCTTCCTGATCTGATTTTACCCCAGTTTCTTCTGACCTGATGTTACCCCACTTTCTTCTGACCTGATGGTACCCCAGTTTCTTATGGCCTGATGATAACCCAATATCTTCTGACCTGATGATAACCAGGTTTCTTTTGAACAGATGATTCCTTAGTTTCTTCTGATCTAATTATGCCCTAATTTCTTCTGACATGATGTTACCCCAGTTTCTCCTGACATGATGTTGCCATAGTTTCTTCGGACTAAATGCTACACCGCGTTATAATAACCTCATTCTACCCCATTTTCTTCTAGCCTAATATTACCCCAGTTTCTTTTGATTTGATGTTACCCACTTATTCACCTATCCTGATGCTACCCCAGTTTCTTCTAACGATATTAGCCCAGTTTCTTCTGAGCTACTGTTACCCCGGAATTTCCTGCCCTGACATTACCCCATCTTTTCCTGCCCTGATATTACCTCAACTTCTTCTGCCCTGATGTTACCCAAGCTTCTCCTACCCTGTTGTTACTGCAGCATTTACTGCCCTGATATTACCCCAGCATCTAATGCCTTGACGTTACCCCAGCCTTGCCTGCCCTGATGTTACCCCAGCCTTGCCTGCCCTGATGTTATCCAAGCATTTCCTGCCCTACATTTACCCCACCTTTTCCTGCCCTAAAGTTTCCCCAGCTTATCCTGCCCTGATGATACCCAAGATTTTCCTGCTCAACTGTTACCACAGCTTTTTCTGCTCTGATGTTACCCCAGCTTCTCCTGCCCGAATGTTACCCCAGCTTCTCAGGCTCTGATGCAACACAAGCTTCTCCTGCCCGTATATTACCCCAGCTTCTTCTGCCGTGACGTTATTCCAGGTTTTCCTGCCCTGATGTTACCCCAGCTTCTCGTACCCTGGTCTTACCTCAGCTTTTCCTGCCCTGATATTACACCAGCTTCTCCTGCCCTAATGGTACCCCATCTCTCCTGCCCTGATGTTACCCCAGCTTCTGCCCTGATATTACAATAGTTTCCTCTGCCCCGTTATTACTGCAACTTTTCCTGCCCTGATACTACCCCAGCTTCTACTGCCTTAATGTTACTTTAGCTTCTCCAGCCCTAAAGTTACATCAGCTTCTCCTGCTCTGATATTGCCCCAACTTCTCCTACCCTGAAATAACTCCAGCATTTCCTGCCCTGATGTTACCGCAGCTTCTCCTGCCTTATATTACCCCAGATTTTCCAGCCCTAACGTTACCCTAGTTTCTCCTGCCCTAATGTTAACCCAGCTTCTCCTGCCTTGATGGTACCCCAGCGATTACTGCCTTGAAGTTACTATAGCTTCTCTTTCCCTGATATTACCCCAGATACCACTACCCTGATGTTACCCCAGCTTCTCCTGCCCTGATGTTATCCTAACTTCTCCTGCCATGATGTTACCCCAGCTTTTCCAGCCTAAATATTACCCCAGCTTTTCCTACCCTGACGTTACCCAAGCTTCTCCTGCCCTGATGTTACCCCAGGTTCTCTTGTCCTGTTGTTACTACAGCTTCCCCTGCCCAGATATTACCCCAGCTTTGCCTACCATGAGGTTATCCAAGCTTCTCCAACCCTGATGTTTCCCAAGCTTCTCCTGCCCTGGTGTTACCCCAGCGACTATTGCCCTGATGTTACCCCAGATTCTCTTGCCCTGATCTTACCCCAGCTTCTCCAGCGTTAATGTTACCCCAGCTTCTACTGCTCTGATGTTACCCCAGCTTCTCCTTCCCTAATGTTATTCCAGCTTCTCCAGCTCTAATGTTACCGCATCTTCTCCTGCCCTGATATTACCGCAGCTACTCCTGCCTTAAAGTTACCCCAGCTTCTCCTGCCCTGACCTTACTCCAGCTTCTCCTGCCCTGATGTTACCCTATCTTCTCTTGCCCTAATGCTACCCCAGCTTCTTCAGCCCTAATATTACCCCAGCTTTTCCTGCCCTGATGTTACCCCAGCTTTTCCTGCCCTAATGTTACTCAAGCTTATTCCCTGATTTTACTCCGAACTTCTTCTGCTCTGATTTTACCCCACCTTCTATTTCCCTGATGTTACCACAGCTTATCCCGCCCTAATGTTACCCCAGCTTTTCCCGCCCTGATGTTACCCCTCTTTCTTTTGCCCTGATGCTACC
>JAUUDW010087051.1:0-15914 GCA_032361385.1 Panulirus guttatus
AATAAGTCAGCTAGTTTGCAGAGGAGCCTAGGTGATAAAGAAACCCAGACCTTTTTAATGGCCATTACTAATTTTTGGACAGATAAATTGTCATGGTCACCTAAGTGGTGCTTGGAATAGACCAGAGATTTTCAATAGGATTGAGCTCTGGGCTGCTACCTGGCCAATTACTAAAGTAAGGCACTTCACAATCTTTTAATCACTGGTTCACAATTTTGGTGGTGTGATAAGGGGGCATCTTCCTGTATAAAAATTGTGGAATGGGCTTCATTAAATGCATCAGGTAAAACATCACTGATTAGTTCTAAATCATTTTCCTGATTCATGACATATTCAGGAAGAATTACAAGCTCCCAGTACCATGATTACTGAAACACCCCCAACTCATAAGCAATGCAGGATGCTATACAGTCGTAACTGCGTACTGAGGGAGATGTGGGTCTGAGTGCAATTGCTGGTCTCATGGTAAAAGTAGCCTCATCCAACCACTAAACTCCTCTCCATGTCTTTAAAACCTTAACACTACTTTTTACAAAACTAAACTCTATTCCCCTTCTTCCTTACCATCTTGAGTGGCTTCTGGTAGGCATGGTAGCTCCTGAATCCCAAGTCATCATGGATGGCCTGCTGCACACACTTGAATGAGAAATGTCTGAAAAGAAGCAGGTTTTTTTCTTTCAATTCTCTCTCTGTGAGTGTAGGGGATCCTAACCTGGCAAGAAATCACTTTAAGGGTCCATGGAGATAGTAACTTTGACCTGCCAGGCTTGAGGAGAGGAGACAGTGATACATCCTCCCTAAGCTCCTTGTGCTGCTTTACCAATCTCTGTACACTATACAGGCACCCGCCTGTATGGGTCGCAGTATCCTTTACCTCATACTTTTCTTTGAATAAGGATATTACTGATGCTGTATCCTCCTTAACAGTAACTCTGAAAGGCATCTCTGTTGGCCACAATAGTGGATCAGCTACCACTGATGGAGCAAAAAAATTGGCTACACTCTGCAAACACACACAAAAAACTAACTTCTTTCCCTCACCACTGCCAGAAGCCTGCTAGTGGTCCCCTGTGATGTGTCCTGAATGTGAAGGGTCTCCACATTGCCGTTAGACATGTAAGTGAACATCTCGCATTCTGGAAAGACACATGAAATGGCTGTGGTAGAAAATAGCCATTGGCTCCCTAGTGCCTTGACTTTCTGTACAGACTGTATTTACAGGACATGTTGAGAAAAGCTGACTTTCATTCAGAGATGTTTCCTGTACCCAAGAAAAGTGTCCAAAGAAAGAGAATAGTTTTAGACCTATATTGTTCTTGAAGGCCCTTAGTCAATCTGTTTCAAGCTAAAAGCAATAATTTCAGTCAGGTTGGTAAATTAAAGGGATGCATAGATGATTTCCATTGATTTAAAGGTACACTTATTGGCATACTTCTGTCATCCTCAGTTTTGGAATTTCTTGGCTTCCAGAATCAGTTATCAAGCATTCAGATTCAAGGTTAAACCTTTAGTCTAGATATTGTGCCCACAGTTTTTGCAAAACTTGTGGCAGTCTTTTGGGAATCTGTGAAAAAGAATATAGATTTTTTTGTGTTTAGATTGTTGGCTAATCTTGGCAGAATCTTTACAGAGGTATTTAGAGGCTCTGAAAGTAGTTAGGATGGTGTTCAAAAGAAACCAGTACTGTTATTTTCTTAAATGCTGAAGTGGTTATATTTGGTTTTGGATATGGAATTTAGTTCTTGCTACATCTGGTACATTGCCAAGAAAAGTATGGGGAAACAAATTTAGTATTTTTCCTTCAAGTCAGTGTATCAGAGGGAGAAAAGGAGAGGGAAGCATAAGTTTGCTTAACATTGCTGTAACTACTGTTCATAGTAAAGGACCCTTAGAATAATCAAGAACAGAACAGATAGAAACATTATTCTTCATTCAAAGCATTGGCAAAAGTACATTGGCTGCAGCTAGGAATGTTGAGTCAGTAGATTAAATGGAAAATATCCTCTGGTGTATTGAAAAGATTCACTCAGTTGCCTCTCAGAAAGTATGGGAGTTCCATGGAAATTCAGGGATGAGTCACTAAGGGGATTGGTCCCAAGATTGGCCTTGACCTGAAAAATCTGACTGTGGTGTACATGGCTCAAAGGAAAGTGAAGCTAAAGAGAGATACATTGATGCGTTCTTTTTCAGATAGTAGGTCAGTTATGCCATGCCTCATTAATGCTATCAGGGTCTCATGAGGCTGGATGACATTTCTGTCCTAGGGGTCTTGATATACTTTACACTAAAGTCAAATGTGACGACATCTTTTTCTACAAAATAAGTTCTGCTTTAGATAGAAATACAGTTTTTACCAAATGATCATGAAAAAATGCCGTAGAATTTCTTCTTTAGATATGAGGATAGATTATGCTGAACAATCACCTTTTTGTGTCCTGGATCTTTCAGCATCATTCAGTCACACCTTTAGTGCCCAACATGCTTATGATTTCAATAAGAAAATACTTATCATGTCAAAGACATCTAACATCCATAGCATAACCTACGGATCTTCATCCACACAGATTGCACTATGATTTTGGCTTCCATTCCCAGCCTTTTTCAATGAATACCTGTGATTGTCATAGCATCTACAGCTAAATGTTTTCACTTCTTTATTGTCTGCACAGTTATCAGACATTGTTCTGAAATTTAACAGTATGTAAGTAGTTTTTACACTGTAACCCTGAAGTAACTGTGCTAAATCAATTGTGCAACACATACATACTGACTACACTCATAAGGTATCAGTGTTCTGGGTGAACAGAGACATAGTTGGATGTATATGCCAGCTGTAAGATGAAGATTCAGCCACCAGTGACACAAAGAACATATATGAAACCCAGTGATATGCAGTAAAGCCGGCTTTAAACTTATAATCAACACTTTATATATATGCATTCTGATATCAAAACCTCAAGATGGTATATCTGTATATGAAAACCATTAGGTCATTAATGAAGACATGACTAGCTTATGGTCCTTGTGGTCAAATATGCCGAAGATGTATCGCTCAAGGAGAAAAATCTGTTTATGGAAACATCTCACTTAAGGGTCCCCAGAATGTCACAGCAGATATTTAGTCCTTAATTAATTTTGTAGATAAAGTGTCGATAAGACTGGAATTCTAACTAGTGGATCTTGTCATTGGGATCATTTCAGAGGTGGATTTGTTTACAACAGTAGTGAACTGTAATTTGCAGATGGATGTGTCTTCTTCCAGATTCAGCTTGGACTGTAGTTAGTACAGATGTTGCCATATTTGTCCTCCTTCCTCTTTGTGGTTTGAACAAATTGGACAAATACTTCTGATGAGTAGCATTAACAACCATCTTTTTTGTTGAATCAGACCTGGTTTCAAAGGTATTCTGTATTTGGAAGAATCACTTGGAACTTTCAAGTCCAATATAATCCTGAATAGTTAGGGGATAGTAATATCTATAAATTACTGAAGTTCTAGTCATTTCTTGGGTAGATTGATTTTTTAACAAATCTTTATAGCAAAAAATTCCATTTTTAGGTTCCAGGTTCATTGATACATTTTTATAAGAAATCCTTGAAACAGTGAAATAGCATTTTCTTGTGGCTAGTCCTTCTACATTTCTTGACTCTTTAATGTTGTAGTAGTCAGTTTACAAAGAACTACTGCAATATCATATTCGACATGTGTAACTTATGAAATTAGGATTTGGTTTCAAAATCTTCATGATTCTTTTTTCAAATCATCAGTGGCATGTTTTCACATGAAACAAAACCTAGCTAGTAGGGAACTAGTTTGGTCATTGGATAAGTTTTTGCTTTATTTTGAAACAAAGAATTTGCATTAAGCCATTTGGAACTTTTGATTTTCAATATGTCTACAGTAGAACTGACTAGTGGACATTTGGTTTGCAGTTTATATCCTCATAGAAAATATTTTTTTGTCTTTATTTTTTTTTCAAATTACCAATTAAACAGATCCTCAGTAATTATGTATGTGCCTTACAAGATGAATTTCTTGTACTGAATTCCTCAATAAGCATGCACTCCAGTTGTCTAATGAGTGTCATGTAAAATGAGGAGTGACACTCAGTAAAGCATGTGCCTGCATAATAAGAGGCACATAAGGTAATGAAAGATACCCAGTGAAGCATGTAGTTGCCCAGTGAGGGGTAAATAGGGTACAGAAAAATCCTCAGTATGTATGTATTAGCCTATCAAGAGGCACATAGGGTAGAGACAAATCTTCAGAAAGCATGTACCTGCCTGTCATGAGGCCTTTGGGGTACAGACAGTAGCTTATTAGATAAGATTGTACCTGCGTAATGAAAGACACATATGGAACAGACGAACTCTCAGTAAGCATGTACAATACCAGCTTGTTGAGAGGCTTGTGGGGTACCTGTACAGACAAATCTTCTAAAAGCATATACTGTACCAGCATAATAAGGGGTACATAGGATCTGAGGATACAGTCAATGAAACATGTATGTGCACAGTGTAAGAGACATAAAGATACATCACATGGCATAGCATATGTGGTTAGGACTTGCCTGTATTGTTACTTCCTATGTATGTGTTAAGCAGCTTAGCACATGTTGATATGCAGTTGCCTATACATTGTTTATTCCTCTGACATGACCAGCAGCACAATACATGTTTGATCTCATTGGTTGTACAGTGTTTTTACCCATAGCCTGTTAAGCAATTCAGTGCATGCTGACTTGTCATTGTCTATACTTAATTTTGTCCAATAACTTGTCAAGCAGTACAGTACATACTGACATGTCTTAGTCTTTACAGTGTCTTTGCTTTAATGTGTCAGGCAACACAACACCTCCTGAAATGTTTGTGTCTTTACAGTGTTTGATTAGCTAACTACAGATGTACTGCAAGGCACATGACTTGAGAAACTATTTCATAGTTAAGGTTTTTTTTTCTGAAATGTTTTGCAGAAATAAGGATAAGCTCCTGTTGAGTCTGATTAAGTTTTGCTAGGAGATACTTTCAGTGAATTTTTTTGCATCGCTAAAACATGCTGCTCTGGAAAGATTGAGCCTTGTGAAAATCTCGATAAGAGGAGTCTTTCAGGTTATCATGAAAAGATAAATGCTGTGGAGTTGTCTTCACTTAGTGGTGGTGTCTTTTTTTTGTGGTGTTTTTCAGGAGATTAAGTAATCCTTCCATACCCATTTCCTCTGTGGTAAAACTACGTGACTAAAAAGCAAGTGAAGGTTGACTGAAAATATTAACTTTACAGCTGTGAAAAGCATGTCTTCAAGCCAGAACCACCGTCTACCCTCATTTACCTAGCCCATCTTCCCCTGTAAGGATGGATTTCTTCACAGTAACCATTGACATTTAACCCTGGCCTTGCAAGTGACTTTGCAGATGGTAAAAGGTCATTGTGTCATCATTAGTGGGTAGGGGTAATGGCTTGGCTAATGATTATAGTATTTTTTTATTCGAATTTTTCACACATTTCTCCAGGACACATAATAATTATATTTTTTATGTATATTTAACATGACTTTGGCATTATTTTTCTACTTTTCTTGCTGAATTAAACAGTATACCTAGAGAAATACACGATAAAAGAGGTGATGGTTCTAGCTCTAAAACACACTTCACAAGCCCAAAGTCAATTTTTTTATTGCATCCTGATTAAAAGTGACTTATATAGATAAATAATAGAATGAAAAATTAGTTGAAGAAATGGGAATGTCCAGTGATAGAAAAATGGTGACAGTGGCAATAAACAAAGACTTCATTGTTTTTACCACCATTTAAGGGTGTGCTAAAGAGCTGCTGGAGGTGAATGTACTTAGAGGGTAGTAGGCAGAATGTGTGATCATTTCTTGGAGGTGAAAGTTGGTGGTGGGTTTATGAAAAGAAGAGATGGTGTATTTGTGAAAGATGCATTGAAAGTGAGTGAGCTTAGAAAAGTGGCATGTACAGAGAGATACAAGAAAGGTTGAGTGAAGAAAGACTAAGGATGGAAGTAAGCAAAACTAGGTGTTTGGAAGGTATTCAGTGGAGCAGTGCTTAAGTGTGCTGGTGAAGTATGAGGCATGCAGAAGGTGGGATGTAGAATGCATATATGAGGGTAGTAAGTGGTAGGATGAAAAAGTTAAAAGACCTAAGAGAACACAAAGAGAAGTATCTGCACAGAGGGAGTGAGTGGCTGGGACAAATAGAAAAGAAACTGGCAGGAGGCCAAGAGAAAGGAACAAAGCTGAAAAGTGGACGAATGAGAGATGGGGAGAGAGATCGGTCAACTTCATAGAGAGTAAGAAGATACTTCAGAGGGAAGTGAATAGTATGAGAAAATAAATTGGGGTGACATTGATGATATTAGATAGGAAGTGGTAACAAAGATGATGTAAAAACAAGATGGACTGCTGAATGTTTCAGGTGATAGTGTGGTAGATGTGCTGTGTTTGGGATGAGGTGGCATGAAGTGTGAGAGAGTCATGGCTAGTAGGATGATAATGAGAGAGGAAGTTTTGGAAGCTTTGTTCAAGATGAAATGTGATAAAGCATGAGGACTGAATTAAGTGCAGTTCAGTTTCTCAAGAAATGAGGTGATGGTGTTGTTGATTGGTTAGTCAGGTAGTTTGATGTATGTATGGTCCAGGTTGATATGCATAGAGACTAGCAAAATGCATGTATAGTGTCCTTGTATAAAGGCAGGGAGTCCAAAAATGAGTGTTAAGATTGAAGAAGTATTAGTGTGTTGAGTATATCTGTTAATATGTAAGTAGAGTGGCAATTGAGAGGATGGTTTCATACCCTGGGCAGCTGACTGGGGAGGAACAGTGTGGTTTTATGAGGGTTAGAGGGTGTGTGAATCATGTATTTGCTGTGAAGAATGTGTGAAAGAAATACTTAGAGAAAAGAATGACTTGCATGTGGCATTTATGGATGTGAAATAAGCTCATGAGAGGGTTGACAAAGAAGCCATATGAAAAGTGCTACAGACATGTGGGTTAAAAGGAAACTTACTAAATGTAGTGAGGAATTTTTACCATGAGAGTAAGGTATGTTTATGAGCAAGAAGGGAGGAGGGTAAATGGTTCCCATTGGAAGTGGATGTGCATCAGGTATGTGTGTCACTATGGCTATGTATTCTAATTATGTATTGGGTGGTGAGAAGATTGAATGCGAGGGATTTGGGGGTAAAGGGCATATGTGCAGTATTGTGAGGGGTAAGGTGCATAGGAAGTGAATCAGTTGCTGATTGTAGGTAGCATAGTTCTGGTGGCAGATAACAGAAAGAAATTTCAGAAGCTGGAGATAGAGTCTGGGAGAGTATGTGAAAGAAGAAAGTTGAAGGTAAATGTGGGCAAAAAAATGTGAGGAGTTGCTGCTACAGGGGTGAGACAGGTGCGTTTGAATGCAAGATAAATGGGAAGGAGATGGTGGAAGTGGAGAGCTTTAGGTACCAGGGAGTGGATGTAGCAGCAAATGGGATTAAGAGGGCTGAAGTGAGTCAGAGAGTGTAAGGAGGGACTCAGATCCTGAATGCATTAAAGAGCATGCAAAAGGAAAGGTCAGTGTCTGTAAAATGCAAATATTGGTATCTTTAAGTAAGAGTGATCCTGACAGTGTTCGGGCCTTGAATGCATAAGAAAGGAGGAAGGTGAATATGCTGCAGATTAAATGCCCGAAGAAGATATGTTGTGTGAGATAGGTTGATCATGTAAGAAATGACATTGTTCAGAGAGGTTTTGAGCACACTTTGATTGAGAGGGCTAACTGGGATGTGCTGAAATAGTTTGGACATATGGAAAGGATGAATGAACCAAAATGCTGTAAATACGTCTTCGTAATTACCAAATTTGTACTGTATGGGGAGGAAGTTTTACGCACATGGGACCCCATCTATTGAACACTTTCTACAGTCATTCATCCTCTTAAATTTATGTATGCTGTCTGCATTAACCATATCCTTAGTCATCATCTTTCCTTCCTTAACTACTCTTGCAATATAAAAGTATATATTTACATCCTTATTTATAAGTTAGTTACTCATTTTCATGCTATGTTCTCTGATTGTTCTATCCCAACATCTCTTGAAGAACTGTTCACTGTTCATATCATCGATATCTTTTAAAAACTTAAAAGTTTTGATCAGGTCACCCTTCACTCTTCTCTCTTCCAATGTGGGTAAATTAAGCCTCCAACCATTCCCAGTAACTTAGCTTTCTTAATTTTGGTACCATCTTTGTTGCCCTCCTCTTGACCTTCTTTATTAGCTTTTTGTGCTTCTTTAGGTGTAGTGACCAAACCTTAGAAGCATATGCAAATTTTAGCCTGGTGTAGGATATGAATAACTTCTAAATATCTCCTTCAAATAAGCTATTCTGATATTTGTCAGCGGACAGTTTTTCTCCCTAATTATTTTTGTAGTACAGTTGTACCTCTCTAATCCGATGCTCTGAGGTCCAGCAACTCCTATGCTCCAGCACGTTTTGAATCTGCCACCATTAGTCTGTGGATCTGCCCCGAGAGTAGCGCTATTAGCAAGTTAACAGAGATAAGGTGCCAAAATCTGTTTACATTGCAGCCGAGCTAATTAGCAGTCCTGTTAATTTCTTATATTTAGCTGTATTTTAGCCCTTCAGGATGTCATCCAAGAGATCAAGAGGTGCCGAGGATGGTGATAGTGCTAATAAGCATAACCATAAATCATTATTGATGCTTTAAAAGGTGGTGTTACTGAGAAAATTAGATTAAAGAAACTTTTGTAAAGACTCTGCATGAGTACTGTAAGATTGGATCTTCAACTGTGCATGACTTAAAGAAACAAAAGGATTAGATTTTTAATTTTTTTGCTGAAAATGAAAGCCAGAAAAGCTTAAAGTTTTGGAAAACTTTGAAAGGTGCCAGGAGTACAGAATTATAAATTGCAGTTATAAAGTGGTTTAAGCCCCAACGTAATGAAGGTGTAAGCATTTCTAGGGAGATGCAAAGCTGTGACAAAGTTTGTGGATGAATTTGTACAGTTAGTGGCAGCAGAAAACTTAGCCCCAGAATAAGTGTATTATGCTGATGAATCTGCCTTTATTGGCGTTGTTTGCCACAGAAAACCCTTGCCCAAGAATTGAGGAGTCTCCATCTGGGGTTAGGATTCCAAACATAGGGTAATAATTCTTGGCTGTAGCAATGCTGCAGGAACACATGAAACCAAGCTGATGGTAATTAGTACAAGCGTTCACCCGAGGGCCTTTAAAGGAATGAAAATTCTTCCACTTATCTACCGTGGTACTAAAAAAGGGTTGATGACAACTGAACTTTCTCTTGAATGGTTTGAAAATTACTTCATGCATGATGCTAGAGCACATTGTAAAGGAGCATTCACACTATCAGGCAATGCCCAGCAGGCACGAGTGTTAAGTCCATCATCAGACACTGTGGCAACTTTGATGGGCAAATCAGCAAATTGCCCTTGCCCATAGTTAAGCGAAATCAGACTGCCTGGTGGTTTGACGCTGGGTCTGGAGCAATGGCACAGCCAGCCACAAAAAGTTACCACTCTTTACACCATATAGTTTTGTGCATTTTTTTTTATGCACACAGCAGTCAATATGCTATACAGCACTATTTTTCCCTTTCAACTTTGTTGCGCATTGTGATACTGCACTTGTGGCCTGCCAACCACCTACTGGCTACTGTATGACTTGACTGCCCAATCATCTCAACAGTGTAGACAACAACACAGGCATGCCTGACAGACTTTTCCCGGTGAAGGCACGGCCTGCTGGGAACTGGCTGATAGTGTAGACGTAGCTTAACTCTGTTTGCTTTGATCCAAAGTGTAAGATATTTTTGATTTTTTATAATTGTTCGGCTCACCCCAAAGCAGAACCTTGTTTGAAAGCATTATTGGTTGTATTATTTCATGCTTTAAGCTTTGTTCTGCCTTTGCTAACACAGCAATATGTATATGGAATGAGCTGGCAAGGCTATGGGTTGGGCATTTGTTTACAGAGGGGTTCCCTTAGGGGTCAGTGTTTGTTTTCCAGCATTTTCTGAGGTCCGGCAGTGGTCAGGTCCCAAGGTTGACGGATTACAGAGGTTCAACCTGTATAGGACTCTGGCGACAAGTTAGGAATGATGTCACCTCTCAGTTCTTTCTCTCACTCACAACTCTGAAGTTTATTTCCTGTCAGATGATAATCATAATGAGGCCATCTTTCATTTTGTCCCATCCTCATTACTTTGCATTTTCTAGGGTTGAATTTCAAGAACCAGGTTTCAGACCGACATTAGATTTTGTTTAGGTCACCTTGCAAGCTGAGGCAATCCTCCTCATTTTTCTCCACCCTCATGGTCCATACATCAAGTGCAAACATATTCTGGTAGGACTCCATACCTTGAGGTAAATCATTAATGTAGAGCAAGAAGAGTAACAGTCCCAGAACCTAATCCTGTGGCTCTCTTCTGGTCACATCAACCCATGTGGAAAAGTCTCCTTTAGCATGCATCCTTTGTTCCCTCCCACAGAGATCATGTTCTGTCAATTGTAGTAGTTTCCTCCCTTATTCCTGCTTGATGATTCAGCTTCTTGATTAGCCTACCATGTCAAAGAGGGTTGCTGTGTCAGAAGTGGAGAGAACAAGGAGGATGGAAAGACTGAGGAGGAGATGAAATGTGGAGAGAAGGAGGCTTTGGAGTACTGGGGCCAGAACATTCTTGAGGGTGAAAGGTGTGCTTTGAATGAAATGAATTGGAGCAGTGCAGTATATGGGGGGTAGTGTGCTGTGTCATTAGGCTAAACTAAGGCATTTAAAGCTAAAAGTAAACTATATCTTCCTGTCTGAGTACCTACACTGAGATTTTACCAGAATATCAGGATTGGAGGGTAGTGCTCACCATATGTTTTATTTGTTGAATTAATACCATTTGTCTCTTCCTCCACTTTACTTGAGTAGTTATGTATCTGAGGATCTTTATAGATTGATAAAAGCCATGAGTCTAGTGTTCATTTTTATGTTTATGTAGTCATTCCATGTATTTCTTATTTCACTTGGTATTGTATTAAGTAATCTTTCAAGCTTTTTTGAACACTCATATATTCTCATGTGATATTATTTGGGTTTGTTTCCAGGAATTATTCCTGACTTGATGATTTTGTGTTTTTCTTGCTGAGTTACTTTCAGATTGATAACGTTATTCTCTATGCTTTTGGTTTGCTTCCGTTCATGTATTATCATGTATCTGCCCCTTCTTTATTCACTAAAGTTCTATCTATCTATATCTCTGATGCCCATTCCTTTTGGAAACTACTTCAAGGGGGTGGCCTCAGCATAAGAGTCTCCATAACTGATAACGTTTAGTGCCTCACCCTAAATTGGCCATTGGCAGAGGGCAACTCTAGCATAGTGTTTTCAGAGGCTCGTACTTAATGTTTCTGCTGACCACTTCTGCCTAATGTTCTTGCCTAATACTAAACTGAAGTTGAAGCCTTTTCAACTCTCTTGGCACTTCATATTCTTCAGATCATCAATTTTGCTGTACTGGTGTTCTATATAACTTGCTTACCTCTGTCTTAATGGTGACCATACAACACAGCAGCACTCTACTATGTTTATTATATACACATACAATGAACATTTATCATAAGCTTTCTCTGTTGTGAAAGTTCTCAGTATTGTGCCAGTCATTGTTAGGCTTGAAAATTTTAATATCGTCACTATGTGCTCTCTGAATTCAGGCTTTGCATTTATATTAATTTCTAAGATTTTTGGTATTTTCTTCACTTTGAGATTTTTCTCTCTAGGGCCCTGTAGAAAGGCACAGATACACACCCAGACCCCTATTTATGAGAGGGGTCCCATTTCCGAAAAACCTTTCATGAATTAATTTCTCATATGCTGAAGCCAGTTTTCTCATTGTCTCCCATTATGTAATGAGAGATATATACTCAGGAAAGAAAGAGTTTTCCCAAAAACACAAACAGTACAAGATATTTATAAGGACTTTTTGTGGGAAATGATAGTGATGAAGAATGACATGAGAAGTGTGAAGAAAGGAGTGTCTTAGTGATATCAGTAGGTATACATGAGGAGGGATGCTGCATGAAATCATCTCACTCTACTCCACTTTTGGATGAAATCATGTCACATCTGTGCTTAGTTTTCTCTTTATATAGTCCTAGGGTAATGGAGGAGTTTAGTTAAAGATCATAGTTAAAGAGCTAGAATATTTCCAAGGAAAAATCACCCCCAATATTTACCCTACATGTGCCAGCTAGTCTTCATGCTGAAGGTTAAAGTGAAAGGTGTAATATTTCTAAATAGATTCTTGTTATTTACCACAAATGCCTTGCCTCTGCATGAAGTAAGAGTTTTATGAACTGAGTAAAGAAACAAACTAATCCATCAGTATCATCTCCACACTTGCTGGTAATGGGCAAAAGTGATACTGGTGCACAGAGGACATCACCACAGAGACCAGTGTGCAAAGGAAGCACTCAAGGCTAAACCTAACCATTAGTCTTGCACTCAGTCATGCCCTCAAGCCCACCCTCAGTCTCACACTCAGCCTCATCCTCAATCTCACCTTAAACCCCATCATCAACTTCACCCTTAACCCCACCCCCAACCTCATCTTCAACCTCCTACTCAACCTTACCTTCAACTTTACCCTCATCCTTACACTCAACCCCACTCTCAGCCTTACCCTCAACCTCACCATCAGCTATACCCTCAACTTCATCCTTATATGTGACACCAGTACACATAGAATAATCCAAGCTGAAATCTAAACAATACAGTATGACCATTTAGCTTGATTTCCCATGTAATAAAAGTTTTTGAAAATGTGATGAAAGGACATGTATTAGAACATCTAATCAAGAACATTAGCATAGATGAAGGCCAGCATGGATTTGTACACATGGTAGAAAAGTATCATGGTACCTTTTGCATGAAACACTGTGACAGAAAAGACAAAGGATTTTGAGAAATGTCCATTGGTCTAGCCTCAGATTGGTTGTCCTATTTTCATGAAATTGTAATATATTGATATCTAGCGACATTTTGTATCAGTTGTCACAATAAATTTTATACTGATTTCATATTATGATGGAAATAACTGTAAAGTGGGGCTACCATAATTATCAGGAAATTTGTATCACATTCATGCTTATCAGTCCTCCTGAGACAACATGAGTTATATTAATTATTTTGAAATTCATTGAACCCATTCAGAAAGACATACATTACTCTGTGTGCTTGGAAAAAGTATGCAAACCTAATTATCACTTCATTATAATGATATATATGAAAGTTTATAGAAGGAGAGAGAATGTACATTGTTTTTCTTGATTTTGGGAAGCATGCAACAAAATAAGCCACAAAATTTTACTTGAGAATGTAACTAAATGAAACATTCAAGGTATGATAAGAAGATGGAATAAAGAGTTTCTGACTAACAGGAAGTTCAGAGTAGTAGAAAATGCAACCATGAGGAAGATGTTCTGTCTGGGGTACCACAAAGAACTGTGTTAGATAGCAGTCCTTATGAAAATGATACAAGTCCTACAGCAGAGTAAAGAAAAACATAGTAAGGAGCTTTGTTGATGCACCAGAGTAAGCACAATGATTGGATCAGAAGCTAATCAAGAGGAAACGCAAACCATCCATGCACAATCTACAGATGGGCAGAAGTGAGCCTGGTGGAATTCAGTGAAGATGAATGTAAGCATATAAGTTATGGAACATATAAGAATACATCAGCGATGCCACGTAAAGGTTCAGTAGAGAATGTAATAGAAAGTGAAAACGTTCTAAAAGATTTGGGTGTCATTATAAATGAGAAACTAGAATTCAGACAACATATTGATAAATGGCACTTTCAAGTCAGTAATGAGTGATATAATTTTGAGAACTTTCACCACAAGTAACAGAAAGCAACTCAAGAAAATGTTAATGTTTACATAAGTGGAATTGGATATTGCTGTATTGTATGGTCACTGATGGAACAAATAGAAATAAATGAATTAGAATTTAGAAGCACTTCATGAGCAAAATTGAGGGGATAGTACATATGAACTACCAAGGAAGTCTGAAAGAATTGGAGCAATATAGCCTAGAAAGAAAAAGAGAAATATAATGATAATCTACTACATGGCAACAAATTGAAGGTATATACGAAAATGTATTGAACCTGAAAGCCCTGAAAGATGCAGTTATTAACTATTGAAAAATACCATGGAACATACCAAAAAAGATTAGACCCAAGTATATGAAAGCCCAGCCAGGAAGCTAGAGTGACTTTTCACTATACTTCCAGGAGAAATAGGAAACTTGGATTGAACAACTACAGCATGTAATGGAAGACTTGATATTTGGCTGCAATTAGTCCCAGGTGAACCCAGAACAGATCATTATATAACAAGGGTGGCAGCAGAGGGGAACAGTATTAATCATCAAGAAAGACTTTGAGTGAGCGCTATATGCTAACCCTGCCATTTTGGCAAAGTCTCGTAGGTAGGTAGGTACTCATCTTCACCTTAATACCACCCTCAACTTTACCCTCAACTGCAGTTTCAGCCTCAGCCAAACTCTCATTCTCATTTTCACCTTACCCCACCTTTAACTTCATCTGTAACCTCATTCTCACCCATAACTTCAGGTTGAGGGTGAAGATGAAAGTGAGTTTAAGAAAATGTAATTTCCATGTCTTATTAGGAGCAATCAGATATGACATTCACACCTGCTTCTCTGTTCTATTAGCACTGGACCAGGCCACTAGACCAACACAAGGGAAAGATATTACCATCTATGCATTTTCAGTTTCTCTTGATTGTTGATTTACTATTTCATGAAGGGGGAAATTTCTCTATGCTTAAGGGTTAATATCCAACAGAATTTGTATAAGAGAGTAATACCATGTCTCTTAGTTACACTATGTTACATCTAGGATACAAAAAAAAATTCTGTTTATTTGCTGGTACCGTATTCATAACTGCTGTAAGAAATGTTGATGTATGGCTCTCCTGGGATAGAAGCTGTTTATTTATTGGAACTAGGATATATGAAAAATACTGTTTATTGATTGGGACTAGGATACATGAAAAATGCTGTTTATTTGCTGGTACAGTTTTCATAACTGCTGTAGGAAATGTTGACTTTTGGCACTCCTAGTATACTAGAAAAGGATACTAGAAAAATGCTGTTTATTTACTGGTACAGTACCTGTAACTGCTGTAAGAAATGTTGATGTATGGCTCTCCTGATTTTCTGGATTTCATAGAAAGTATTGCAATTCATTATATAGCAGTTTTACAGCCCCTGTTAAACTCTTGGGTGTCTGTAAATACTGCTCCCAAATAATGTTCCAGCATCTCACAACTGATTCCAAATACCAGTCCTGCCACCCAAGGATGTGGTTACAAGAATGCTATGTACGCTTTTAAGATGATGGTTTTTCAGTATATAGTTTTTCTGTAAGATAGTGTAATTATCTTCATAAATTGTAGTTTATTTTATTCATTTCAGTATTTATATACTTAATTGCCATTTCCCGCATTAGTGAGGTAGTGCCAGTGTAATTATCTTCATAAATTGTAGTTTATTTGATTCATTTCAGTATTTATATACTTAATTGCCATTTCCCGCATTAGTGAGGTAGTGCCAGGAAACAGATGAAGAAAGATACATCCACACACATGCACATATATATACATATACAAACATACATGTTCATATACATATATATATGTACATACATACATACATATACATACACATACATAAATGTAAACACTTGTACTTATTTTTTTTTTTCATGTTGATGGCTCCAGTCACTGACAAAAGTCCACATCAAGGACGGGCCCTAATTGAAATGTAGAGAGAATTGAGAAAGGGGGAAAACAGACAGGGAAA
>JAUUDW010087377.1:0-15905 GCA_032361385.1 Panulirus guttatus
ATGACCATCTTTACTGACTTTAGAATGTCCTGGTGCTTATCTAATGATTTTCTAAGTCTAGAGTTGAAGGTCTTTATTATAAAGAGGATTGGATATCAATGCATAAAGGGAGAATGATTTAGGAGGGTTTGGCGGAGGAGGTTGACCTGGGTAACTAGGTGTGTCCAGGCACACTTTTATATATTTTCGTTTTTTGTCAATTCTCTCATAATGATTTGGTTAACGATAGGATGGGCTTTAAGGTTACCTGGGGACGAATTAGAGTTCCTAGTATTAGCAATCAAGATAGTTTCAATGATATTATGTGTTGCATAATCTCCAGATGGATAGAAAAATAACTGGGTTTTTAAGGTCTACTGGATGATCGTTTTCATGACTATGTTTAGCTTGTGCCAGTAGCATCTCTCTGTTACAGTTATTTCGATCTGGCCAATGTATATGTCTGTACATCCCCTACATTTGACAGCGTAAACACTCCCAACTGTTTAATGATTTGGTCTACTTCTTATCAAGGTCTTACTGATAGTGTTATTGTAGTGGAAGGATACATTACAAGCACTGTTCTTTAGTAGACTTCTAAGATTAGTTAAGTTGGGAGAATAGGGGAGAACTATATATCTAGACTTATCCTCATTTAAAGCATTTTTGTTACTGGGTGCATAAAATGTCTTCCTAGCTTTCCAATAAGTTTTGTTCACAAACCAATTAGGGTAGCATAACTGCCTAAATATACGTCTTACATGACTACATTCATCTATCAGTCCCGTGGGATCACATATCCTTAGTGCTTTTAAAAACATGGACATAACTACAGAAATTATTATAGAATAATCATGCACAAAAAAAATAATGCATATAGCTTTCAGAGTTGGTAGGCTTCCTGTAGATCTTAAAGGACAAATAATCAGATTCTCTTGTTATCAACACATCGAGAAAGGGTAGTTTGCCTTCTTTTTCCCATTCAGTTTTGAATTAAATAGAGGGGTGGATGTTGTTTAATTCATTAAAGAAAGCATCACAAACTTGGGAAGATGTCCCCAGGGACCACACATCATCAATGTATCTAAACCAAACTTTCGGATGATTATTGATTGAGCTTAGAATTTCGGTCTCGAAGTCCTCCATTAATAAGTTACTACGAATAGGACTAGGTGGATTTCCCATAGCAAGACCGAATTTCTGTCTATAAAAAGTACCTTCATCATCTTGAAAAACATTATTTTAAACACAAAGCTCTACCAAGGCAATGAAAGTTTTAATGGGTATGGGTAAGGCAAGACTGAGATCAGGCAATTTCCTCCTTAGATATGCTGTCATGCAGGATATCTAATGACCTTATGCAGGAGCTCTTAATACCCTCATGCAGGAGGTCTGACGCCCTCAAGCAGGAGCTCTAATACCCTCATACAGGAGCTCTTGATGCCCTTATGCAGGAGCTCTAATGCCTTTATGCAAGAGCTAGAAATGCCCTCATGCAAGAGCAATACATGCCCTCATGTAGGAGCTTTAATGCCCTCATGCAAGAGCTCTAATGCCCTCATGCAGGAGCTCTTAATTCCCTCATGCTGGAGCTCTAATGCCCTCATGCAAGAGCTCTAATGCCCTCATGCAGGAGCTCCTAATGCCCTCAAGCAGGAGCTCTAATGCCCTCATGCAGGACCTCTAATGCCCTCATGCGGGAGCTCGTAATGCCTTCATGCAGGAGCTCTAATACCCTTATGCAAGAGCTATAAATGCCCTCATGCAAGGGCTGTAGATGCCCTCATGCAAGAACTCTTAATGCCCCCTTGCAAGAACTCTTAATGCCCTCATGCAGGAGCTATTTATGCCCTCATGTAGGAGCTATTTATGCCCTCATTCAAGAGCTGTTAATGCCCTCTTGCAGGAGCTCTTAATGCACTCATGCAGGAGCTGTTTATGCCCTCATGCAGGAGCTCTTAATGCCCTCACGCAAGAGATCTTAATGCCCTCGTGCAGGAGATCTTAATGCCTTCATGCAGGAGCTATAAATGCCCTCATGAAAAACTATAAATGTCCTCATGCAAAAGCTATAAATGCCCTCATGCAAGAACTCTTAATGCTCTCATGCAGGAGCTTTGAAAACTCTCATGCAGGAGCTATAAAAGCCATCATGAAAGAGCTGTTAATGCCCTCATGTAGGAGCTCTTAATGCCCTCATGCAGAAGCTCTTAATGCCTTCATGCACGAGCCATAAATGCCCTCATGCAAGAGCTGAAATGCTCTCATGCAGGAGTTCTGATGCCCTCATGCAAGAACTCAATGCCATTAGGCAGGGGCTCTCAATGTCCTCATGTAAAAACACTAATGCCCTCATGAAGGAGCTCTAATGCCCTAAAGCAGGTGCTATTAATATCCTCAACCAGGATTTCAAATGCCGTCATGCAGGAGCTATAAATGCCCTCAAGCAGGAGCACTTAATGCCCTCATGCAGGAGAACTTAATGCCTTCATGCAGGAGCTCGAATGCCCTTATACAGGAGCTCTTAATGACCTCATACAGGAGCTCTAATGCCATCATTTAGGTATGAAGGCATTACTGATAGTACCTCCCCGTCTTCCTCATGCCTGGCAGCTAGTGATAGTGCCTCCCAGTCTTCTTCATGCCTAGCAGGTAGTGATAGTACCTCTCAGACTTCCTCATGCCTGGCAGGAAGTGATAGTACTTTCCAGTAGTCCTCATGCCTGGCAATAGTAATAATAACTCTTAGTCTTCCATATGCCTGGCAGGTAGTGATAGTACCTCCCAGTCATTTTCATGACTGGTAAGTAGTGATAGTACCTCCCGGTCCTCCTCATCCCTTACAAATAATGAAAATATCTCTCAGTCTTCATTATCCGTGGCAAGTAGTGATAGTACCTCCCAGTCTTCCTCATTACTGGCAAGTAGCGATAGTACCTCCCAGTCTTTCTCATGCTTGGTAAGTAAAGATAAGGCCTCCCAGTCTTCCTCATGCCTAACTGGTAGTGATAGTACCTCCCAGTCTTCCTCGTGCCTGCCAGATAGTGATAGTACCTCCCAGTATTCGTTATGCCTGGCAGGTAGTGATAGTAAGTCTAAGTCTTCCTCATGCCTGGCATTTGGTGATAATACTACCCAGTCGTCCTCATGCCTGGCAGGTAGTAATAGTACCTTCCAGTCTTCCTCATGCCAGGCAGCTAGTGATAGTACCTCCCAATCTTCCTCATGCCTGGCAGGTAGTAATAGTACCTCCCAGTCTTCTTCATGCCTGGCAAGTAGTGAGAATACCTCTCAATCTTCCTCATGCCTGACAGTTAGTGATAGTACCTCCCAGTCTTCCTCATTCCTGACAAGTAGTGATACTGTCTCCCAGTCTTCCTGATGCCTATCAGGCAGTGATAGTACCTCCCAATCATCCTCATGACTGGCAAGTAGTGATTTTATCTACCTATCATCCTAGTCCCTGGCAGGCAGTGATAGTACCTCACAGTCTTCCTCATGCCTGGCAACTAGTGATATTACCTCCCAATCTTCGTCATGCCTGGCATGTAATGATAGTACTTCCCACTTTTCCTCATGCCCGATAATTAGTGAAAGTATCTCTCATTCTTCCTCATCCCTGGCAGGGACTGATAGTACCTCCCAGTCGTCCTCATGCCTGACAGGTGGTGATAGTACCTTCCAATCTTCCTTATGCCCGGCAGGAAGTGATAGTATCTCCCAGTCTTCCTCATCCCTGGCAAGTAGTGATAGTACCTCCTAGACTTCCTCATCCATGGCAAGTAGTGATAGTACCTCCAAGTCTTCCTCATCCCTGGCAGGTAGAGATAGAACCTCCCAGTCTTCCTCATGTCTGGCAGGAAGTGATAATACCTCTCACTCTTCCTCATGCCTGGCAGATAGTAATGCTACCTCAAAGTCTTCCACATGCCCGGTAGTTAGTGATAGTACGTCTCAGTCTTCCTCATGCCTGGCAGGTAGCGATACTACCTCAAAGTCTTCCTCATGCCAGGCAGTTAGTAATAGTACCTCCCAGTCTTCCTCATGCCTGAAAGATAGTGAGAGTACCTCCCAGTGTTCCTCATCTCTGGCATGTAGTAAGAGTACCTCCCAGTCCTCCTCACGCCTGGCAGGTAAGTATAGTTTCTCCCAGTCTTCCTCATGACTGACAGGTAGTGATAGCATCTCCCAGTCTTCCTCATCCCTGGCAGTTAGTGATAGTATCTCCCAGTCTTCCTTATTCCTAGCAAGTAATGATGGTACCTCCTAGACTTCCTCATGCCTAGCAGGTAGTGATAGTACCTCCCAGTCATTATCATGACTGGTAAGTAGTGATAGTACCTCCCGGTCCTCCTCATCCCTTACAAGTAATGATAGTGCCTCTCAGTCTTCCTCATCCGTGGCAAGTAGTGATAGTACCTCCCAGTCTTCCTCATACCTAACAAGTAGTGATAGTACCTCCCAGTCTTTCTCATGCTTGGTAAGTAAAGATAGGGCCTCCCAGTCTTCCTCATGCCTAACTGGTAGTGATAGTACCTCCCAGTCTTCCTCATGCCTAACTGGTAGTGATAGTACCTCCCAGTCTTCCTCATGCCTGCCGGATAGTGATAGTACCTCCCAGTCTTCCTTAAGCCTAACAGGTAGTGATAGTTCCTCCCAGTCTTACTCATGCCTGGCAGTTAGTAATAGTTTCTCACAATCTTCCTCATCCCTGTCAGGTAGCGATAGTATCTCCCAGTCTTCCTCATGCCTAGCAGGTAGTGATAGTACCTTCCAGTCTTCCTCATGCCTAGCAGGTATTGATAATCCTTCCGAGTCTTCCTCGTGACTGGCAAGTACTGATAGTACCTTCCAGTCTTCCTCATCCTTTTCATGCAGTGATAGTACCTCCTAGTCCATGTAATCACTGGCAGGTAGTGATAGTACCTCCCATTCTTCCACAAACATGGCAAGTTGTGGTAGTACCTCTCAGTATTCTTCATCCTTGTCACGTAGTGATAGTACCTCTCAGTCTTCCTCATGCCTAGCAGGTAGTGATAGTGCCTCCTAGTCTACCTAATCCCTGGAAGGTATTGATAGTACCTTTCAGTCTTCCTCATGCCTGGCAGGTAGTGATTGTACCTCCTAGTCTACCTAATCCCTGACAGATAGTGATAGTACCTCCTAGCCTACCTGATCCCTGGCAGGTAATGATAGTACCTCACAGTCTTGCTTATGCCTGGCAGGTAGTGACAGTTCCTCCCAGTCTTCCTCATTACTGGCAAATATTACATGAGTTTACATGAGAAAGACAAATAACAGGAGGCCTAATTGGCCGACGACTGGGTTGTCTGTTACATAAATGAAAAAAAAAGTACAACTTGATAAGAAAACATAGTTCCCCTCAGCAATCTTTTAAGCTATCACCGACTCTCAGCTGCTGCACATTAGCCTTCTGCTGTCCCCGTTACCGCTGTCGTTTAGACAGTTGAAACCTGGCGGATACCTGAATTTTTAAAGTATTTGTCTAGATGACTTTTGAAGGTATTTATAGTCATAGCATTTACTATGTCTGACGGTAACTCATTTCAGTACTCAACATACCTATAGGAAAAGAAGCTTTTTCCCACGTCCGTACTATATCTTTTACCTTTGAGATTTATTCCATTTGTCCTGGAAACCATATTTTCTTGTATTTCGAAAACATGATCGTGATTTACGTTATCGATCTTACTGAGAATTTTGAACACTTGGATTAAGTCGCCGCGAAGTCTACGTCATTAAAGGAAGAAGAGATCCAAACGTTAGCTTCTCTTCGTATGCCAGATTCCTAAGGGATGAGATTAATTTTGCGTCTTTGTACTTGCTTTAATTTTCCCTCGTCTTTTTTATAGTATGGGGACCAAAACTGGACCCATGTACTCAAGGTGTGGTCTTAATAGAGAAATGATGGTATCTCCTAGTCTACCTAATCCCTGGTAAATAGTGATGGTACATCCCATTCTTCCTCATCCCTAGCAGGCAGTGATAGTACCTTCTAGTCTTCCTCATCCCTGGCAGGTAGTGATAGTACCTCCCAGTCGTCCTCATGCCTGGCATTTAGTAATGATACCTCCCAGTCTTTCTCATACTTGATAGGTAGTGACAGTATCTCCTAGTCTTCCTCATCCTTGGCAGTAGTTTAACTTATCCTGTGTAGAGTCTACTGGTAATATCCCTCACGCGACTCATCACTGGTTCTTCTCTCTCATGGACTTAGGTGAGCTTCTTGTTGATGAAGCTGATCATGCTATGAACGTATTGAGAAGGTTTTGGCTCACCATTACAAAACCATGAAACTTTATTGACATCTGATGTGATTACGGAATTTACAGCATCTTTAGCAACTATAGTTGTGTTTCATGAATGTATACTATGTTCATGTAAACCTCGACTTAATGAGTTAAATCTTAGCAATATATACGTAGCTACTTTGGCGAAGCTATGGGACAAACTTGTTACGTTGAGACATGACGGATGGAGGAACTTACGAAGCACATGCAGGCGAGACATTCATCCGTCGGCTGGGCTGTGGTTGTGGCCACCGCTGCCAGGAGGACACACAACGCTAGGTACATCATTTTCCACCAGGACATGCGCGTTTCACTTCTCAGTTACCTTGACTGAGGGTATAGGGACAGGTTAGTGCGTCTAGGGCGTTTATATACCTAGTGGTTGTGATGGCGTAACGCTCTCGTGGTGTCATCTGGTGCTGACTCCCTTGACTTCGGGTAAAGAGGTTCTCAGGACCTCTAGAAGGCCCCGATAAGGCAGAACTGTGACATAACATCCATGACACCTCTGTGCATACTAAGTGTTACCGTACGTGGCCTTTGTATGGTTATGATGACTTGTGAACAGAGTGAAACGAGTGCTGTAGTTACAATTAACATTGTTTAGAAATATATGAGGGTCCATCGAGACATTTCCATTTTGTGTGGTATTCACAGCATCTGCCATTATCAGTTATATAAGATTTTTTTTTCTTACGAAAATCAATATACTTATTTCCTTAACTATGAAACAATTAGCCACGGGGAAAATGATGAAGGAAGGGGAGAGTGAAGGTAGCCTGTGTTGCCGCTCCAGTGGGGGATGTCAGGCAATTTTACGTAACAGTGAAAATCAAAGGTACATGAGTCACACGGACGTGTTCTCGTGTGTTTCTTGGCACTCGTATGTGTTATGCTCGGTGTCAAGTGACACTCGTGTGTTATGTTCAGTGTCATGTGACGATAGTATGTGTTATGCTCGCTGTCAAGTGACACTCGTATCGGTTATGTTCATTGTCAAGTGACAATCGTATGTGTTTTGTTCGGCGTCAAGTGACATGCGTATGTTTTATGCTTGGTGTCCAGTGACACCTGTATGTGCTATGTTTAGTGTCAAATGACACTAGTATGTATTATATACAGTGTCAAGTGACACTTTTAGATATTATGCTCAGTGTCAAGTCACACATATGTGTTAAGTTCAATGTCAAGTGACACTCGTTTGTGTTATGCTCGGTGACAAGAGACACTCGTATGCCTTATGTTCAATGTCAAGTGGCACTTATATGTATTACGTTCGGTGTCAAGTGACATTGGAATGTGTTATGCTCGTGGTCAAGTAACTTGTATGCGTTAGGTTCAGAGTCGATTGACATTTGTGTGTCATGTTCGGTGTCAAGTGACGCTCGTATATGTTAAATTCAATGTCAAGTGACACTCATATGTGTTATGCTCGGTGTCAAGAGACATTCGTATGTGTTATGTTCAGTGTCAATTGACACACGTATGTGTTATACTCAGTGTCAATTGACGCACACGTGTTATGTTCGGTGTCAAGTGACACTCGTAAATGTTATATTCAGTGTCAAGAGACACTCGTATGTGTTAAGTTCAATGTCAGTTGACATTTGTGTGTGTCATTCTCGGTGTCATGTGAGAGTAGTATGTGTTATGCTTGCTGTCAAGTAACACTCGTATGTCTCATGTTCAGTGTCAAGTAACACTCGTATATCTTATGTTCGGTGTCAAGTGACACTGGTATGTGTTATGCTTGGTATCAAGTGACACTCGTATGTGTTATGTTCAGTGTCAAGTAACACTTGTATGTGTTGTGTTCGGTGTCTAGTGATACTCGTATATTTCATTGTCTGTGGTAAGTGACAACCGCATGTGTTAGGTTCAGTGTCAAATGACACTCGTGTGTGTTAGGCTCAGTGTTATTTGACACTCGTATGTGTTATACTCGGTGTCAAGTGACACTCATATATGTTATGTTCGTTGACAAGTGAAACATATGATTTATGTTCGGTGTCAAGTGACACTTGTATGTGTTATATTCTGTGTCAAGTGACACTCGTATGTGTTATTCTCGGCTTCAAGTGACACTTGTATGTGTTATTTTCGGTGTGAAGTGACACTCATGTGTGTTATGTTCGGTGTCAAGTGAAGCTAGTATATATTATGTCTTGTGTCAAGTGACACTCGTATGTGTTGTGTTTAGTGTCAAGTGACACTCGTAAATGTGATGTTCTGTGTCAAGTGACACATATATGTGTCGCGTTCGGTATCAGACAACACTCGTATGTATATTTTCGGTGTCAAGTAACACTCGCATAAGTTATGTAGGGTGTCAAGTGACATTCCTATGTGTTGTTCGGTGTCAAATGAAACTCGAATGTGTTGTGATCGGTGTCAATTGTCACTCGTATGTCTTATGTTTGGTGTCAAGTGAAACTCGTGTGTGTTATGGCCGGTGTCAAGTGACACTCGTATGTCTTATGTTCATTGTCAAGATAAAAATCTATATTTTATGTTCGGTGTCAAGTGACACTTGTAGATGTTATGTTCGTTGTCAAGTCACACTCGTATGTGTTAGGATCGGTTTCGAGCGACATTCGTATGCGTTATGTTCATTGCCAAGTAATACTCGTAAGTCTTATGTTCGGTGTCAAGTGACACTGGTATGTTTTTAGTTCCGTCTCATTTGACACTCGTATGTGTTACGTTCAGTGTCAAGTTACTCTCGTCTGTGTTAAGTTCAGTGTCAAGTGACACTCGTATATGTTATATTCAATGTCAAGTGACACTCGTATGTATTTTGCGTGGTGTCAAGTGACACGCATTTACTGTGTTCGGTGTCAAGTGACACGTGTGTTTGTTATGTTTGGTGTTAATTGACACTCGTAGTGTTTTATACGATATCAAGTGAAACTCGTACGAGTGATGATCTTTGTCAAGTGACACTCGTATATGTTAATTTCGGTGTGAAGTGACACAGACATGTGTATTATTCGGTATCAAGTGACACTCGTTATGTGTTATGTTCAGTGTCAAGTGACGTTCGTATGTGCTGTGCTCTGTGTCAAGGGACACTCGTATGTGCTATGATTAGTGTCAGGTGACACTCGTATATGTTATGTTCGGTTTCAAGTTACACTCGTTGTGTTATGTTCGGTGTCAAGTGACACTCATGTCTGTTATGTTCGGTGTTAAATGACACTCGTAGTTGTTATGTACGGTATCAAGTAAAACTCGTATGTGACACCCTTTTGTGTTAATTTCGGTGTCAAGTGATATTCTTATGTGTTATGTTCGATATCAAGTGACACTCATTATGTGTTATATTTAGTGCCAAGTGACACTCATTATGTGTTATATTTAGTGACAAGTGACACTCGAATATGTTATGTTCGGTGTCATGTTACACTCGTTTGTGTTAATGCTCGGTGTCAAGTGAAACCCCAGTGTTATATTCGGTGTCAAGTGACGTTCTTATGTGTTATGCTCGCTGTCAAGTGACAATCGTATGTGTTATGTTCATTGTCAAGTGACAATCTTGTGCGTTTTGCTCGGTGTCAAGTGATACTCGTATATTTAATGCCTGGTGCCAATTGACACCCGTATGTGTTATGTTCAAAGTCAAATGACACTAACATGTGTTATATACAGTGTCAAGAGATACCCGTATATACTATGTCCAGTGACAAGTGACACGTATGTGTTGAGTTCAGTGTCAAGTGACACTCATATGTGTTATGCTCGTTGTCAAGTGACACTCGTATGTGTTATGCTCGATGAGAAGAGAAAACAGTATGTCTTATGTTCAGTGTCAAGTGACACTCACATTTGTTTTTTTTCTCTTTATGTTTACGTTCGTTGTCAAATGAAACTGGAATGTGTTATGCTCGGTGTCAAGTAACACTCGTATGTGTTATATTCTGGGTCGAATGACTCAATGTGCTATAATCGGTGTCAAGATTAACAAATATGTCTGATGTTCAGTGACAAGTGAGATTCGTATGTCATATTTTCGGTGTCAAGTGACTGGAATGTTATGATAGGTATCAAGTAACACTCAAAGATATTATGCTCAGTGTCAAGTGACACTCGTTGATGTTATGTGCGGTGTCAATTGAAACTCGTGTGTGTTAATTTCAATGTCAATTGACACTCTATGTGTTATTCTCGGTGTCATGTGAATATCGTATGTGTTATGCTCACTGTCAAGTAACACTCGTACGTTGCTTGTTCAGTGTCAAGCAACACTCGTAAGTCTTGTGTTTGGTGTCAAGTGACATTTGTATATGTTATGCTCGGTGTCAAGTGACACTTTTATGTTATGTTCAGTATCAAGAGACACTCGTATGTGTTATGTTCAGTGTCAAGTGACAATCGTACTTTTTAAGTTCAGTGTCAAGTGACACTCTTATGTGTTATGTTCGGTGTCATGTGACACTCGTATGTGTTATGCTTGGTGTTAGGTGACATTCGTATATGTTATGTTCGTTGACAAGTGAAACCCATGTGTGTTTCGCTCTGTGTCATGTGACATTTGTTTGCGTATATTCGGTGTCAAGTGACACGCGTATATGTCATGTTGGGTGTAAAGTTACACTCGCATGCGTTATGTTCGGTGTCAAGAGACACTCGTATGTACTATGTTCAGTGTTAAGAGATGTTCGCCCATGTTATGCTCGGTGTCAAGTGACACACGAATGTGCTGTGTTCAGTGTCAACTGACACTCGTATATGTGATGTTCGTTGTCAAGTGACACTCATATGTGTTATGATTGTTGTAAAGTAACATTCGTGTGTGATATATTCGGTGTGAAATGACAGTAGTATATGTTATGTTCGGTGTCAAGTGACACTCATATGTGGAATGTTTGGTGTCAAGTGACACTCGTTATATATTATGTTCGGTGTCAAATGACGTTCGTATGTACTTTGCTCGGTGTCAAGTGACATTTGTATGTTATGTTTGGTGTCAAGTGACAATAGTATGTACTATGATCGGTGTCAAGTGACGCTCGTATGTGTCACATTCAATTTCAAGTGATAGTCTTACGTATTATGAGTGGTGTCAAGCGAAACTCGTATATGTTTAGTGTTAAGTGACACTCATGTCTGTTATGTTCAGCGTTAAATGACACTCGTAGTTGTTATGTGCGATATTAAGTAAAACTCGTATGTGACAGTCGTGTGTATTAATTTCGGTGTCAAGTGACATTTTCATGTGCTATATTCGGTATCAAGTGACACTTGTTATGTGTTGTGTTCGGTGTCAAGTGAGGTTCGTATGTTCCTATGGTCGGTGTTAAGTGACACTTGAATGTATTATATTTAGTTTCAAGTGACACTCGAATATGTTATGTTCGATGTCGTTACACTCGTTTGCGATATGCTCGGTGTCAAGTGACACTCCAGTGTTATATTCGGTGTCAAGTGACGTTCGTATGTATTATGCTCGCTGTCAAGTGACACTCGTATGTGTTATGTTTATTGTCAAGTATCAATCTTACGCGTTTTGTTCGGTGTCAAGTGATACTCGTATGTTTAATGCCTGGTGCCAAATGACAACCTATATGTGTTATGTTCAGAATTAAATGACACTAGTATGGGTTATATACTGTGTCAAGAGATACCCGTATTATTATGCCCGGTGACAAGTGACACGTAGGTGTTGAGTTCAGTGTCAAGTGACACTCATATGTGTTACGTACATTGTCACATGACACTCGTATGTGTTATGCACGGTGACAAGAGACACTCGTATGTCTCATGTTCAGTGTCAAATGACACTCATATGTGTTGCGTTCGGTGTCAGATGAAACTTGAACGTGTTATGCTCGGTATCAAGTAATACTCGTATGAGTTATGTTCCGTGTCGAATGACACTCGTATGTGTTATATTTGTGTCAAGTGACACTCATAGATGTTATGTTCGGTGTCAAGAGACACTCGTGTCTGTTAATTACATGTCAAGTGACGCTCATATGTGTTATACTCGGTGTCAAGAGGCACACGTATGTCTTACGTTCAGTGACAAGTCACACTCGTATGTCTTATGTTCGATGTTATGTGACACTGGAATGTGTTATGATCAGTATCAAGTAACGCTGGTAGATGTTATGATCCGTGTCAAGTGACACTCGTGGTAATATTAATGTCAATTGACACTCATACGTGTTATTCTCGGTGTTATGTGAATATTGTATGTGTTATGTTCACTGTCAAGTAGCACTCATGTCTCTTGTTCAGTGTCAAGTAACACTCGTATGTCTTGTGTACGGTGTCAAGTGACACTGGTATATGTTATGTTCGGTGTCAAGTGACACTTTTATGTGTTATGTTCAGTATCAAGTGGTACTCGTATGTGTCATGTTTGGTGTCAAGTGATACTCGTATATGTTATATTCAGTGTTAAGCGACAGTAGTACGTTTTAAGTTCAGTGTCAAGTGACACTAGTGTTATTTTCGGTGTCATGTGACACTCGTATATGTTATTCTCGGTGTCAAGTGACACTCATATATGTTGTGTTCGTTGGCAAGGGAAACCCATATGTGTTACGCTCTGTGTCATGTGACATTTTTAGTGTTATATTCGATGTCATGTGACACTCATATGTGTTATGCTTGGCGTCAAGTGACACTCATATGTGTTATGCTTGGCGTCAAGTGACACTCGTATGTGTTATGTTCGATGTCAAGAGACACTCGGGTGTGTTATGTTCAGTGTTAAGTGATGTTTGCTCGTGTTATGCTCAGTGTCAAGTGACACTCGAATGTGCTGTGTTCAGTGTCAAATGACACTCATATATGTGATGTTCTGTGTCAAGTGACACTAGTATGTGTTATGTTCGTTGTCAAGTGACATTCGGGTGTGTTATATTCGGTGTGAAATGACACTAGTGTATGATATGTTCGGTATCAAGTGACACTCATATGTGTTGTGTTCGGTATCAGATAATACTCGTATGTATTATGTTCGGTGTCAAGTGACATTCGCATGTGTTGTTCTGTGTCAAATGACACTTGTATATGTTATGATCGGAGTCAATTGTCACTCGTACGTATTATGGTCGGTGTCGGTGTAAAGTAACACTCGTATTATGTTCAGTGTCAAGATATAATCGTATGTATTATGTTCGGTGTCAAGCTCCACATGTATATGTTATGTTCGGTGTCAAGAAACACTCGTATGTGTAAAGTTCACTGTCAAGTGACACTCGTATGTGTTATGTTCGGTGTCAAGTGACAATCGTATGTGTTATGCTCGATGTCAAGTGATAATCGTATGTTATAATCGGTGTCAAATTACACTCGTATGTGTTATGATCTGTGTCAAGAGACACTTGCATGTGTTGTGTTCAGTGGCAAGTAACACTCGTAAGTCTGATATTCGGTGTAAAGTGACACTGGCAGATGATATGCTCGGTGCCAAGTGACATTCGTATGCGTTATGTTCATTGTCAAGTGACAGTTGTATGTGTTTTGCTCGGCGTCAAGTGACACTTTTATATACTATATTCGGTGTCAAGAGACATGTGTGTGTAATGTTCGGTGTTAAGGGACACTCGTAGTGTTATGTACGGTATCTAGTGAAACTCGTACGTGTTATGATCGGTTTCAAGTCACACTCGAATATGTTAATTTCAGTGTCAAGTGAAATTCACATGTGTAATGTTCGGTATCAAGTGACACTCGTTATATATTATGTTCGGTGTCAAGTGACGTTCGTATGTGCTATGCTCGGTGTCAAGTGACACCCGTATATGCTATGTTCGGTGTCGTTGCATTCGTTTGTGTTATTCTTGATATCAAGTGACACTCGTATGTGTTATGTTCAGTGTCAAGTGACACCTCGTATGTTTTATGTTTCTTATCAAGTGACACCGGTAGACGTTATGTTTGGTGTAATGTGACACTTGCATGTGTTATGTTAAGTGTCAAGTGACACTCTTGTGTTATGTTTGGTGTCAAGTGACACACGTGTGTGATATGTTTGGTGTCAAGTGACACTCAAATGTGTTATCTTCGCTGTCAGATTGTCACCTGTATGTATTTTGCTAGTTGTTAAGTGACACACGTAGATGTTATTTTAGGTGTCAAGTCACACTCGTATGTGTTATGATCGGTTTCAAGTGACATTCGTATGCGTTATGTTCAATGTCAAGTAAAACTCGTCAGTCTTACGTTCAGTGTCAAATGACACTGGTATGTGTTTTGTTCGGTCTCAAGTGACACTCGTATGTGTTACGTTCAGTGTCAAGTGACTCTCGTATGTATTAAATTCAGTGTCAAGTGACACTCGTATTTGTTATATTTAGTTTCAAGTGACATTCGTATGTATTATGAGCGGTGTCAAGTGATACTTGTATGTGTTATTGTCGGTATCAAGTGACACTCGTTTCTGTTATGTTCGGTGTTAAATGACACTCATAGTGTTATATACGGTATCAAGTAAAACTCGTATGTGGTATGACCGGTGTCAAGTGACACTCGTGAGTGTTAATTTCTGTGTCAAGTGACATTTTCATGCTTTATGTTCGGAATCAAGTGACACTAGTTATATATAATCTGTGTCAAGTGACGTTCGTATGTGCTATGTTCGGTGTTTAGTGACACTCTTATGTCTTATTCCTAGTGTCAAGTGACACTCGAATATGTTATGTTCAGTGTCAGGTTAAACTCGTTTGTGTTATGCTCCATGCCAAGTGACATTCTTACGTGTTATGTTCGGTGTCAAACGACACTAATATGTGTTATGTTCGGTGTCAAGTGACATTCGTGTGTGTTATATTGTGTCAAGTAACGTTCGTATGTGTCATGCTCGCTGTCAAGTGACACTCGTATGTGTTATGTTTAGTGTCAAATGACACTGGAATGTGTTATGCTCGGTGTCAACTGACACTAGTTTGTTTTATTTCGGTGTCAAGTGACACTCGTATGTGTTAATTTCAGTATCAATTGACACTCATATTTGTTATTCTCTATGTCAAGTGACACATCTATGCGTTATGTTCGGTGTCAAGTGAAACTGGTATGTCTCATGAACGGTGTAAAGTGACATTTTCATGTGTTATGTTCAGCGGTAAGTAACACTCGTATGTGATATATTCGGTGTCAAGTGAAACTTGTTTTTATTATATTCGATGTTAAGTGACAATCGTGTGTTAGTTTAGGGTCAAGTGACGTTCGTATGTGTTAGACTCGCTGCCAAGTAACACTCGTATGTGTTATATACGATGTCAAGTGACATATTATGTTCGATGTTAAGTGACAATCGCATGTGTTTAGTTTAGTATCAAGTGACGTTCGTATGTGTCAGTCTCGCTGTCAAGTAACATTTGCATGTGTCGTGTTCGGTGTCAAGTGACACTCGTGATGTTATTTTCAGTGTCAAGTGACACTCGTATGTGTTAAGTTCAATGTCAAGTGACTCTCATGTATTATTCTCGGTGTCAAGTTACATTTCTCTGAGTTATGCACGGTGTCAAGTAACAGTCGTATATCTCATGTTCTGTGTCAAGTGACATCCGAATATATTATGTTCGGAGTTAAGTTTAGGGTCAAGTGACGTTCGTATGTGTTAGACTCGCTGCCAAGTAACACTCGTATGTGTTATATACGATG
>JAUUDW010087598.1:5626-15899 GCA_032361385.1 Panulirus guttatus
TGGCTGTGTTGTCCTCATGTTGGTGAGTGACTGTTAAAACAATTTGACCCCGTTGTGTTGTGTTGTGTTGATGAGATGCATATGCTGCGATGCTGGCCATCATTCCTCTCCTTTATTCAGAACTTCCTCTCATCATTATCTTAGGTCAAGTAACATAAAGTATGATCTTATTGGGATTAAGTCATGCTACAAGGCACCCATCTTGACTTAGTTTCGTGGTTGTGATTATCATGCTTTGTAGAAATCTGTCTGTTTCTGCTGAATATATTGATGACTATTCTGTTTCTGGTGTGACTAGAGCTATTCTTAGTTCTGGTAAGTGCTTCCAACAGATTCTTGACATGACTAGTAGAGAGGAAACAATGCAAATGAACATTATTACAGACTCTCAGCTGCTTAAATTGGAAAAAGAGTAGATGATAGGATGGAACTCTGAGGGACACTTCTGTTAAAAGGATAAGAGGGAGTTGTCATTCCATTGGCATTTGCTGCATTGGATGGATCAAAAAGAAAGCTTTGTTTCAGAAAAAGATAAACTAAGATATCAAACTAAGTGAGTTTGATATGCAAAGACATGTCACACCATATTAGATGCTGTAGAAATAGTGAGGGCAATGACAAAAGATTAACCAAAACTTCTAAAAAAGGGGACCTGAAGGTGGGTCAAATAGGAGTAGAATTTTTGCCATGAATGTCACATTGTTAATATGAAAGGAGGCGATAACTAAATGTTTAAGAAAGTGAGAGTCTAAAAAGCTTCAAAAACTTGGAGGTAGCAGTAGTGAGAGCAATAGGGCTATATAAAAGTTGGAGTGGTTTCCTTTTCTAGTTTGCAAAACTGTAACAATGGAAGTTAGGTGAAAGACAGAATGTTTTTTAATGATAAGTAAAGGAAGTAGTAGGTACAAACATTAGGTATAAGTAGTCAGTAGGAACATTAGGAAGGAGCCTCTCCAAACACTGTGCTAGATTTGCCCTCTGCCTGTGGCCTGCAAAGGGTGAGGCACTAAAGGCTAAGAACCGGCACTGGAGTTCTTTAGTTATGGAGATGCTGTTGCCATGGCCATCCCTTTGAGGGAGTTCCAATTGGAACAGGCATCAGAGATATAGAATAGAATAGTATCAATGGAATGAAGCATAAACTCTGTGTAAAGTACATATGGTAGAATGTAAACCAGTTCAGAAACATAAACACAGAACCTAAAGGTTGTACTGTAATAAAAGATGCATAGTGATCAGCAAACACAGAATCTAAAGGTTGTACTGTAATAAAAGATGCATAGTGATCAGCTGATGTCATGTAGATTTTATCATTATTGAAAATGATATAAGAAATGAGAGTAGAATTTTTTAAGATGCATAATAAACTATCGTGGAACTGAGAATTGAAAGTAATGGGCATAAAATCAGTGAAAAACTAGCCTGCTGTAACTTATATAAATGAGGAACAGATGATCATGATATGGCAAACTGCTGATCATTTAAACATTGAAATTATGCTTATGAATATAAAAATCATTAGAAATTCATTAGTAATTGAACAGGTTATGCTGTTTTTATGGGTATAGACACACTTTTAAAAATTGCTAAATAGTATTAGCATTAATTGTAGAGAATGTAGTACTGTATAATATTCCAAAAATGATAAATGGCGTGATAACTTCCAATACTGTGATTGTAAAAAGATAGGTGAAGGTAGCTTAAAAGATTTAACAGTAACACCTTTTGACACTGAGATTGTCATGGAATAAAGCTTAAAATGTCAGAAAATTCAGTTGCAATAAACTCACATGTAAACATGTGTCTTGATTAAAGTTAAGAAATAACAAATGCAGACAGCATCAGTCTCTGTTCAGATGAAAACCTTTTGAAGCATATATGGTAAATGCAGTACAGTGTGGTATACAGTATTTCATAATTTAGATATTGTTTTTTCAGTGTTTAGTGCAGTATTTTTGTACAGTGAAATAAGGTTTCAGATATATTTAATGATGTGCTACTAAAGATTATTTTTATCCTGTATGTTATGTGGCAAAAATGTAATTGGCATGTTACCAAAAAAGACTCATTTTATTAAATGGAATTCGGTCTCAGATGATTAGATAATTTGGACTTTTTAATTTGTAAACCATAGTATTAGATTTTAGTTATCTCTGGGACATGATTCCTATACAACTGATTTGTACCTATGGTGTTGGATCCTTGGGTTACGAATCAGGACCTTGAAGTACTGTACTTGTATACCATAGTGTTAAGTTTGTTCTGTGATGCCTTTCTTTGGGTTCATGATTATATATCAGCTTCTTTTTTAACAGTTTGTTTATATCCAAGCAGTTAAGAACTAGGACTTTCTCTCTTTGTTGTAAGTCAAGTTTTTTCTTTTGTCTATGAATGCTGTATGCTGATATACTGACTTCCTGCTGTGTATAGAGAGTATAATAAAATAACTTCATTAGTAGACTGCCTATGACCAGTAAGATTAGCTTTTGGCTGAATTGTTTGCATTTTTTGGGAATTCCTTTTGTAGATTTTGATTGGATAAGGGCCAAAATGAATTGCAAGTGTAAAAGAGTATTCTGTATAACTGCATGAAATCCTTTTTTTTCTGTGTATTGTCTGATATTTTCAGAAATAAATTGCATTTTTACACTTGGTGAGAAGAAGTCATACATTCTTTATCCTAATATCATGCCGTATAATGCAATCCAACCTCACATATGATCATTTGTGGAACTCCCCACCCTATGTGTCTTTCTCTCAGAGTTATAACTCAGTTACATGGCAGCTACAGTATTATCCTTAAGTTTATTTTATCATCATTCTATTCTTGTTGTATTTGACGACTTTTCATTTTTGCAGGAAGTGGCTGTATACCCTCCTCTACGGGTTGAAGTATACTATGAGGCATTGTGTCCTGACAGTCGTTATTTTATCATGAAGCAGCTTTCCCCGGCATATGAAAAACTTCACCAGATATTAGACATAGCATTTATTCCATATGGTAAAGCATCGGTAGGTGCATTGATTACATTATAGCAATTTTCTTGATAATCATATTATAGTAAGATTTTAGTGTATATGGATTGCATTGTGATGGTTCATTGTATCTTATTATGGAAAATTTGTACTATAGGAATGCAGAAAGTCCCTTCCTCACAGCACTTTGAAGGTTATTAGCAGTACATTCTAATTACAAGTGAAAAATTCAGTCCTTAGGTGTTTTCAGATGAGCATTATATTTGAAAAGAACACTATCTCATGATTGATTTGTGCAGTTTCATGAGAGTATAATTCCCCTCCTACTCGTTTTCATACTTCACATTTGATTACAAGCATTGATAGTGATAGCACATTAGAATAAGAGAAAGGGACTAGTATTGAGGTTTAGTAAATTCAACTGGCATAAACCATCTTCTAAGGATGAGATAAGACTCTACGTGGATGTTTGTCATTATTTCAAAAGTTTCAAACCTTTCCCCTCTCTCTGTCTTTTCAGGCCTCTCATTTTTCAAAATTTCTCTACAAACTAAGGGCTGTGGATGCCTTTACTCAGTCAGCCTCATTGCTTAGGTGCACATAGTTGTATCATGCATTCTAATGAACTTATATGTGATTGCTCAATTTGATTACATCTTAGAAATAGCCTGTTTTTAAATGAATATACACATGCATACTTCTTCTTGCCCCTCTGATTAGGTTATATTTATTGAAAATGGTATGGTCAGCATTGCAGGTCAGAAAACACTATATTTAGCAAGTTCAAAGCCTTCAGAAGCAGGCCATTTTGGCAAATTTTTTGTTGATTTGTCTGATGATGTGAAGTTCAAATCTTCTTGCTCTCTTGGGTTAGTTTGACCCGTGAGCCATAAGATACCTCAAAAGTTTTGGGGTTAGAAACCTCTAAACTCCCTTTCCTTGCTGTTGAGATAAATGACTTTCTCTTTGTTAACCATCTTTTATGCAGTTAGCAGCCAATCAACAGTCTTCACTCAGCAGTGATATCATTGTCCACAGGTCATCATTGGAGATGCGTTCTTTATAATTCAGACTACGACTTGGACCAGCAGTGGCTTGCCAGCTTTTTTCATTTTTACACATAGAAATCCGTTTCTGATTTATCTGAGACAGGGTACCATTTAATTAACCCCTTTTTGAATCATAAAGGTTGGCTAGTGTTTATGAACACTTTTGTGAACTTATGTGCATTTGATATGCCTACATGAGATGTGTTTAGTTACTACATACTTTGCATTCCAACTTATAATCATCATCTGTCAGTTTCTCTAGTGTTTATGTAGGTCATGTATACTTTTCCCCTCTATTTTATTTTTTTTTTTTATCTTATAGAGGCTTTAAGTTTTTGACCATCTTATAGGGGATGACACATGGGTAATGATGAAAATGGTGTTGTTTAAGAGTGAAAAATGCTGATTCCAACTCGAGGATTGAATGTCAGTCAGTCAAGGCTCCCCATTGATCATTATTGGTATTTTGTTAGACAAGAGGCTCTTTTAACTTGATCCTTGGGAAAGGGAGTTTTTTCTTATCTAGAGACTTTTTTGCTCATTGGGTTGGGAGTGTTGGAAGCGATTAGTGGATGAAGATCAACCCCATTGCTGCTCACTGAAGCAGTGGGGGACCAGCAGTGCCACATAGGCAGGAAAAGACAATAACTCCTTGCAGGGCCAAGCATTTTATATAAAGACTGACCAATATTTAAATGATAGAGCATGTTTTGCAGACCAACTTTGGGTTGAGGTTTCATACCTTCTTGAGACTTTTTTTTGCTTTTTTTGATAGAAGTTCCTCTCATGGAAAAAATTGTACATTGAAGCCAGGCCTTAATTGAAATATGAAAGGGTATAGATAGAGAAAAAAGAAAAGAAGATAAGCATTTTAAGGATTACTGTGGAAAAGAGTTCCAAGTCTTCAAGGTGTAGAGAAAGAGGGATCAAAATGGCCTACCCTTGATTTGCCAATGGCCACACAACAGTTATATTATGTGTAGTTTACTGATTAGTACATGTTGTAGGTTATGGTAGGGCATACAAGTAGGCAGTTCTTTGGAAAAAAAAAAAAGTAACTTATTTAGAAGAGGAAGAATGAACCAACAATGTGGTGCTGGGTAAGTTGGTCAGTTTTTGAACTTAAACTGGAAGTTAAGATTTAATTAATTGAATTGCTTTAGACTCGACTCTGTTAAGTATGCATGTGTGAGAACAGGAGTCCAAACAAGGATGGATCAGTCCATTGTATAAACAGAGCAACTGTTCAGAAGATAAGAAGCTTTTTTGTGCAATGTGAAGTTTCTAAGATATGTTACTTGTTACTGTGACACCAAGTATTTTCGTTGTGTTAAGTGGTGGAATTACAGATCTTTCAAAAGAGATCAAAAAGTTGTGAGAGATTTTAGAAAGGGTAAATGGTAAAAATTAGGTTTTAGAGGCATTAACTTAACCAGGTTCCTCTACATTTTTGTTTGCATTGGAGTTTCCAGTCACAGATAAGAGTCCATATAAAGACTGGTCCTTAATTGAAATTTAGAGAAGTTAATGAAAGGGGAAAAGGAATAGCTAGGGTAAAATAAGAATTTTGGAGGAAGTGAAAAAAAAACTGTCTTTTAAAATGTGTCAGGTCATAGTTATTAGGAAAGACTTGAGAGGGTAAAGAGTTCCTAAGCTTTAAGGTTTAGGGAAAGAAACAGTTATTAAAACAGCCCACCTTGAGTTGCCAGCCACACAGTAATCATGTGACTCAGCAACTTGCCAAGCATTGTGTTGTCTAGCTAGAGGTGGGGACACACAAGCAGCCACCTCTTGGGAGCAAAAACCAAAGTAATACCTATAGAAGAGGGAAGATGGATCAACATTACGCCATAGGCCAAGTGGGTCAAGTTTTGAAGTTGGTCTGGGAGAATTTATAAGTTGGATTGCTTTCAACTTAACTCTGTCAAGTAAGGATGCAGGGCTAGAACTACTGCAGATGTGAGAGCAGTGCCCCATATAAGGATGGATCAATCCTTTATGTAAACAGAGCAGCTGTTCAAAAGAAATGGAATTTCAACATCTAAACAGGACTCCCAACTTTGTTAGAGGCAGACAGCTATTTTCTTAATGTGGGGTTTCCAAGATAGAGTGGATGTTACAATAGTACCAAGTATGTTCATTGAGTCAAGAGGTGGAAATTACAGAACTATCAAAGGAAAGAGGAAAGTTGTGAGGAATTTTAGATAGAGAGATGGGGAGAAACTGGGTCTTGGAGGCATTAAACTTAACCAGATTTTGTCTACCCAGTTACTCAAATAACTCATTTCTACAGCTTGGATTCTTGACCTCTGTGCCGTATTCTAAGTCCATGTTTTGGCTGCATAGCTTAGGGTTGGGAGGACTGTGCTGTCCCTTAATCCTCTCTTCACTTCCATATGTGCACCTCTACCCTTCATTATTCTGTTAAGGGACCCAGTGACTCTTCTACCTTGTACTGCTCTCTTCCTTATTTCTCCTTCCATATCACCATACTTACCTAAGACAGTTCCCAGATACTTAGATTCTCTCACTTCTTCCAGTCTTTTTTCCCTCCATACCCACAGTACAATTTAGTACACTTTCTTCTTTCACTCTATATGGTTTTTTCAGAATCTATACTTTCACTCTGTTTCAAACACCATTACTTTAGTTTTCTTGCATTTATCTTTAATTGCCTACTCTTACACACATCGTAAAACACACTTACAACCTTCTGCAACTACTCTTCACTCCCAGCAAACAATGCAGTATCATCTGCAAACAGGCTTGCCACTAGCCACCATATCCCACCACCACACTCAATCCCTGCACCCCTTTTCCCTAGTTTTACTTTGATCTCTCTTATCACTCCATTCATTTATATATCAAAAAGCCATGGTGACATCACACAGCCCTGCCTCACACCTACATGTATGCCAAAGCTTTTGCTCAGCTCTCCATCCACTCTTACATATGCATTTGCTCCTCTATAGAGGGCTTTTACACCACCCAACAGTTGTCCCACTATACCATATATCCTTAACACATCCCACAAAGCATTCCACTAAACCCTGTCACATGCTTTTTTGTCACATGCTTTTACCAGATTCAAAAAAGATGCGTACAACTTCTTACCTCTCGCTAAATACTTCTCCACTGTCGTCTTTACTACAAAAATCTGATCCACACATTCCCTACTTTTCCTAAAATCTCCTTGCTCCTCATTTATTCTGCATTCAGTCACTTCCATCATTCTGTCAATTAATATTCCTGCATACAATTTTCCTGGTATACATAACAGATTTATTCCCCAATAATTTCTTCATACATCCATAGCACCGTTCCTTTTGAATAAAGGAAGGTTAATAGCTTTCACCTAATCCTCCGGTGCAACTTTCTGTTTCCATGCTAAGTTACATATAAGATACATTCACTTTATCACATTTTCTTCTCAGTACTTTAGCATTTCAGCCATAATCCCATCCACTCCAGGTGCCTCTCCTACCTTCAGCCTCATTATTGCCCTTCTTTCCTCCCTTTTTTGCTATAGGCCCCTGCACTTGTATCCTCTTCCTTCCATCCTCCATACCCATGCATTTAACAACTGCTGCCTCCCCTTCTCCCACATTCATCAGTTCTTCAAAATACTCTTTCCATCTTCCTTTCATTTCCTTCTTCTGATTCAGCAATTCGTCTTCCTTACTTCTCACATCAACATTTCCACTCTTACATCCACCTCTCTCCTTTTTCACCTTCCAGAATCGTTCCTTATTATCCCAAAACTTTTCTCGTAACTTTCTTCCAAAATCTTCATCTACTCTTTTTTTTGCTTTCCTCCATCATCTTAACATTCCATTTACATATATTGTATTCTTCCCTCCTTTGCTGAACTTCCACTGGTACATTCCTATTTAGTAATCTACCATATGCCTTTTTCTTCTCTTACACAGCATTTCTACTCTCTTCTGTCCACCAGTAATCTGTACTATTCATGCAACAGAAACAGGAGAGGAAGTTATCTACTCAAGGGAAGTCTCCCATCTTGTTTATTCTGATTTTGTGTTTAGAACAGGAGCAGAGTCAAAAGGTTTTAGACTCAGATATTGTCTTAATATTTATTAGTTAACTTTTTTTACTATGGTTTCACTATAGGAATTACAAATCTCACTTGTTTCATTTTAGGAGTTTCCTTTCCCATTGGTCTCACATTATGAATTACCTATCTCTCCTGAGGTTATATTCCTGGCTGAGCTTGCTAGCTGGTTAGGTAGACTACTGAACATGTAACCTGGAGCTTCTTGTGCACACTGGAGATCTGTTTAAAACAGATCACAACCAGTCCCTAAATCATAACTGTGGGAAGCACGAAGTAAACGAATATTAGCCATCCTTTCGTTTCTGAAAATCTCCCTTTGCATTGCCTAGCTGATGATATACGAGTTGAAGTTTTGGGTTATGGCTGGCCTGGTGACTAGGATATAAGGCCCTCAGTCTGGATTCTACCATAATATCAGTGGAACTGTAGCTATCACCACTTAAATAGGGAAGCATGATGTAGGACAAGATCACTGTCAATGGTGATGTTCCATAGGGTTCTGACCTGTTGCCTGCTCTCTTTCTTCTTTCAATAAATGATTTTTGCTTCTCTACTTCTTACCCTATTTGCTCTCATGCTGATGATTTCTATTTGCATACTTCGGTTTGCTTATCTTCTCTTCCTCCCAATAGTACTTGTTCTCTTTTTTGAGCTGATCATGTTTCTACTCTCAATTTGGACCTGTGGGTGTTCTGAGTGGGAAAATGGTAACATTGTGGAATGTAATAGTGCTAGAATGCAGTTTTTCCAAGGGGTCATTAGTTTCCACTTGTTCATTTAAGATAGAACATTCAGCCTTGCAATAACAATGATTTTTTTTTTTTAATGTTAGCTGAGACTGCATGGGCAGCTGAGACCCTAATTAAGGCCATCCCATTTAGATATCTGGGAGTGGACTTGGCAGTGAATGGAACCATGGAAGCAGAAGTGAGTCCTGGAGTGGGGGAGGGGGTGAAGATTCTGGGAGCTGTGGTGTCTCTTTAGAGGGTCTGTAGGTTCAAGTGAAACCAGCACTTCACTTATAAGGCTATATTAATAAGGCTATATTAATAAAGTACACAGAGGAGCAGTGCAGTGGGACCGCATGAGGTGGGGCTTTGAGCGACACTGGCTTGCAGTAGCATGATGTAATGATAGAAAACGGAGGCCATAGATATACAAAGACGTACATGAACAGATAGGCAAAAGTAATGGTACATGGTACATACATACTTAGTATTAAATGCGTCTCTGTCTGTCTGCATTATATCATGTATCTACACCTCCCTCCCCCCGCATGCTTGTAGCTCTGTCTTGAGTGGACTGTTTTTCTGCAGTCTCTTTGATTGTCGTAGGGACACTCGGGGTCACTGATAAAGGACTTCATTTTCTTGTCCGAGCAAGGGGCCACATGGATGTGGGGGAGGGGATCAGCAGTAGGGGAAGGCACTGGTCGTAGGAAACGTTGATTACGCCACCAGATTCGTCCACCAAGTAATCATACCTCGTAATCCCTTGTTCTGCTGCAGGCCATGATGGTCCCGAACTTGTCCCAACGGAGTGAAGTCGGGTCCTGGACTCGTACTGTCTGCCCCACACGTAACTTGGGCAGGGTGCGGGCTTGCTTGTCGTACCAATGTCTGACCTGTTCGGCACGGGCAGCAGCTCGGTGGTCACGATCCTCAGACTTCTCTTGCCATTCCTGCGAGAAAGACTCCGGGTGGGCAGGAACACAGTAGTGGAGCGGGCGACCGTATAGAATCTGTGCTGGGGATCTTCCTGTGCCATTAGGAGTGTTGCGCAGCTCGAGGAGGCCTTTGTCGAAGTCTCCATTGTCAATGTTGTCGGAGGGCGCTGTCTTCAAGATGAGGTACTTGACTGACTTGACGGCCACCTCGGCATTGCCATTTGATTGGGGGTAGTGTGGTGAGGATACTACATGGTGAACGCCCCAGCGTTTCAAGAAGTCTCGGAACTTGGAGCTGGTGAACTGGGGTCCGCCGTCTGTCCTCAGGCGGAGTGTAACATCAGCGTCCCAGAAGTAGCAGCAGAACATGCGTGTGGTGTGTGATGCTGTAAATGAGGCACCACAGGGGACGACGACAGGCCAGCCAGAAAGTCGGTCCGCTATCACTAGGAAGGACTTCCCTGCGACTGTGAAGAAGTCGGCTGACACGGACTCGAAGGGTCTCGT